>CM065640.1:35346393-35531393 GCA_033220585.1 Dipteronia sinensis | reverse complement strand
GCCTCTATCATGAAGGTATAACAAACACCGACCAACATCCACAGCAACTTTTAGTCTTTGAATGAATGATAAAGGGGAGTACCTCCGAGGAGTAGTCTCTGTATTAACATATATGTGTGGATCAAAAACTAAAAAACTTAAGAGAATAGCTCATTAAAATTCTGAAGACTCCTGCATGGGAGTTTGTCATGCACATGAAAATCAAGATAGCAAGATGAAAATCAAGATAGCAAGATGAAAATATGCAAAAAGCATGAAATATTCCATTACTCTTATCCAGGGTTAAAATATGGAGTTAAATAACTAGAACAGCTTGGTAAAAAAGCGCAGTCCACCCTCCTATCAAACCAAAATTGTAGTCAACCAAAATTTTAGTAACATCAAAGACAGGGAAAAGCAAAAATTTCCTTTCAACACAATTTACTCCAGCAACAACTTTCTATTTGAGAAAGAAAATTTTCAGTTGAAAAAAAGACATCTATCTTCTGTTCTTGCTACCGAAATTAAACAGACGAGGGTCACTCTCACTTAAGCATCAATTGCCTCTCCCTTCAAAATATAGCGGCCATTTTGATACTATTAAAGCCTTCTAACCACAGCTAATACACAAACAAGTTAAACCCGAACATTGTGATAATGAGGGCTGACAATTGGGAGACCTTTAGTAATGGCAATTTAATGGCAGAAGTCTGAAAAGTATTCTTCAATATAGAACTACAAGCTCAAACACACTAATGCGGCATCACTATCCACAACTTGAAGGCTGCTATGGAAAGGCCATATTCAGGAAGCTGGTAAAGGACATTCAGTCTCAACAAAATGAAGACTTCCTACAACTTGAAGAACACCTAATATGCCAACTGGACTCATATCCACTTTAACAGGATCCAATTAAGCATTTCAACCCAAAGCTTGCCACATTGTATTAGTAATTCTTATAAGCTTCTTTTAAATCCACTGAAGCCTTCATTGACAAATGAAATTTCTTCTATACTGATAAAGCAAAAAACCACCAAAATCAAAGTAACAGGAAACAGGAAAGAGAGAAAAAGAATTCCAGTTGAAATTCCAAGTATACTATATACGATATATTTTCTCCAGGTTTGAACGAAATAATGTTCAGCAGCTTGGTAACACAGAATCATACCACATCATGATGTAGGAAGATCATGCATCATTGAAGACCCATTCAAAATTTACATGACATTCATGGTACAATCAGAATGTGGCAACATAAGTTTAAAAGGAGTGGCAGGAATTTATCATTACAAACAAAGATTAAGGGTCCTTTGAGTTCTTACCGTACAGATGTAGGGCCAAGCTATCCCCCTGGATATAGTCTGCTAGAAGAAGCCTCTCTTGTTCTCTGGGTCCCCAATAATATGCTCGCAGCGGAACTATGTTTGGATGTCTCATAGAACCTATTTTTTTAACTTCCTTAGCAAATTCCTTCTTATGTTTGACCAGTCCCACCCGCAACCACTTTACAGTCAGCATGTGTCCGCTATCTAGAGTAGCTTTATAGAGAGTTCCATGGCTGCTTCTGCCAAGAACTTCCGCAGGAGCTCGAGATAACTCTTCAGCAGTGAACGCTAGTGAGGCATCCAGGAAAAACAGCTCTCCAGCCAACCTATCTGGTGAGTACACATCCAACATTACAGGCTGTTCACGGGCCTCAATAAAACGGGGGGAGGAAGATAGAGGGGAACCTGGGGAGGACTTCCTTCCAGATGTTGCAGGATGAGTATCAAGCAAATTGGGATTTGTTGATGCCAAAGCAGCTGCCATTCCTTCAGGCTGCTCAATGATTTCTGTTATAAAATCAGCCTGCCCAGACAAGGACCTCGAATTTGAAGTAAGCAAGTGATCATTTGAAAAGCTCATGGAAGTCGGTGGTCGTGATAATCTTCCTTCCTTAATGTTTCTCCCTGTAGTTTGGCCATTAAATTTAGTTCTTCCATGAAATTCTTTAAGGTGTGCCCGATGATAGGCCAGTAAAACAAAAACAATCATCAAAGCAGCTCCAACTGAGGCAACAATAATTGCTACTCTAATACTGCCCTTTGAACTATGATGTTTCCCTTGAGAAGTGTTTGGCACTTGACCATAATTTGTTGGTGCCATGTCATTTGGTAAGATTAGTAAGTCGTTTCCAGGACGAAATGAAGACATAGGGAAGCTTCTCAAATTTTCTGGAACGTTGCCTGCTAGTTCGTTATATGACACATTAAATTCATTTAGTGTAGATGAAAGCTTTTCAGGGATTTTACCCTTGAAATTGTTCCCAGATAGATCAAGGTACTCCAAGACACTGAGTTTGTTCAGTTCACTAGGTAGCTGTCCCGAAAAGTGATTGTTTGCAAGATCCAACAATTTTAGTCTCAACATGTTACCTATGTCTGAGGGCAAAACTCCAGTTAACGAATTACCAGAGAGATCAAGAAACTCCAGTGGTGGAGAAGAAGGTAAGGCTATAAGTTCACTCACACGTGAGCCATGAAGAGTAATGGGTCCTATTAACTGATTTCCTGAAAGATTGAGGTTAGTCAAGGTCACTGAAGTGAAGAAAGTACCAGGAATGGGCCCACTAAGTTGATTGAAACTGAGGTCAACAGCAGACAATCTTGTGGACGTCTCCGGTAGAGAAGGCAAGGTACCTACTACAGAATTATTCCTGAGATTGAATATAATCAAATTCGCAAACTGAGAGGTCAAGTTTGGTAAGCTTCCTGACAAGTTGTTTGAACTTAAATCAAGAACCTCCAGAGGGGCTTCCCAATTCTGCATAACAGATACATCACCAGAGATCATATTTCTGCTCAAATCCAGCATCACACATCTTTTTAAAGAAGTGGGCAAAGTGCCTGATAAACCATTTGACGATAGATTCAAAACATTCAATGTTGTAGAGTTAATCTCATGTATTGAACCTGTACACATGAATGGAGAGGAGAATATCAGATACTTCAGATAAAGCCTTTTACATCAAAACATCATAATGAGAGAATAGAACTACAACATCCAAAACCACTTAAATAGGCTAAACACAGTTTTCAACCAATAGGAAAGAGGAACAACCAATTTGCAAAATACATCGTACAAATTGAGTTTAACTTTTAGTCATTATCCTCAGAGACAGTCTAAATATTGAAAGTACAGAAGAAAATACATAGATAGTCTACATATTCACCATGCAAATAACCAAAAATAAGCACATGCACTCAGAAGTGCTGATTACACTATTCTTATATTACTGTTTTATTTATTCAAAAAGGTATGAGCTAGAATCTTCACCTCGCAAGCACATGCAATCAGAATATTACTCAATTGTATAAGAGTGTAAGTAGAAGTAAGAGGTATTTTCCTATAAAACATATATGATACAAAAATGGCATATCATATCATTGTACACATTCCCATTAGAAGTACAGTTAGGATCAGAGAACTAAAATATAGAAACGTGCATCAGGATAAATGGATACTCTATGTATCTAATTGGAAAATTACAAGTGTTAAAACTAAAACCTTTTCACTGGTTAAGGTTAATATGTACATGACAGTTATCCCCAGAAAACACATCACCACTCTAGAAGGCAAGTAGTACTAATAGGTGTCCAACATCGATTGAATAGATATATGCCAAGCCCCCAAGATTAAAATTACTAGGCACCCCTTGCTGCACTGCCTATAGGCCTAATGTGTCCCTAATACATCATATAGAATCCATTTTCTTCATTAATTCAAACCGAACATGATTTCATGCCATGAGTTTTGAAGGAATCAACAAGTTTTAGATAACCCTATTTTATTATCTATATGGTATAAAGAATTGCCCTATCATAGACTTCAAATTAACATTCATAGACCAGATTTTTCATACAAGTTTTTTCCAAAATTCAATTATTCTGTACAATTATCTATAACTTTTATTATGGCAACGATTTGCTGAGCCTTTTCCTGGTATTGCACCTATGTTTCTTTCAAGTCTTTGATAACAAACATCTACATCGACAGCAATGAGCTTCCAAAATTCAATTCTATACAAAAAGTCAAAAAGGATTTCATTATAGCGAAAATTGTGCAACATAACATTGCTTTCACATGGAAAAACTGGGACAAGCTATACAGATCGCAATCATCTACAGCATCAGTAATTCAACATAACAAATCACAGCACAAGTAACATATTGCAGTAATCAAATACTTGCGTTCGTTGACTTAACGCTCCATCTGAGACATGCATTACTATTTCATAACAACAAAGAACAAACCAAATGTGAAGTAAAAAAGTCAAAGTTCTTCATTTACCCATTACCTGTAAATCCATTGCCACTTAGATCCAACTCCTGAATTGGAATCACAGTTTCCAGCAACTCCTCCGGTATCATCCCAAACAATTGATTGTTCCCCAACCGAAAAACCTTCAAATTTGACAACGACTCCAATGAGGGCAACTCACCAGAGATGCCATTGTCCCCGAAATCCAAAACCTCCAAACTCCTAAACAACCGAATAACATCACCCTTGAAAAACCCTCCATTCAATTTGTTGTGACTCAAGTTGAGAGACCGCAACGTGTTCACAACACTCGAAACATTGTCCCCGTTGAGTCCTACTAAGCCTCCATAGAACTGATTGAAACTCAAGTCAACATGTTCAACATTCTTCAAATTGGTCAAAACCTCACCAACATCACCCCACAACTCGTTTTGATGCAAATCCAAAACTCGCAGCTGCTGCAAGTTCATGAAATTCTCCGGAAACCCGCCTTTGAACTTGTTGGCCGATAAATTCAGATAATTCAGACCCCACAAATCGGAGATCCGGCCAGGGATCGGCCCGTAGAACTCATTCCCTGACAGATCCAAGTACTGCAACGAGCTCATGGACCCCAATGCGGGTACCAACCGACCCGTGAATTGGTTTCCGGACAAAGAGAGGTTCTTGAGGGACTTAAGGTTTGTGAGAGTGCTGAATTTGAGGTCCCCGCCCAGACCCATCTGGTTCAAGTTTATGGAGATGACGGAGCCGGATACCGGGTCGCAGGTGACGCCATTCCAAGAGACGGGGCAGGAATTCGGGTCGGGCATGGTGGAGAGGTTCCATGTGGACTGTACCTTATCAAACGGGTCGGTTTGGATACCCTTTTTGAACTCGAGCAGAGATCCGACCTCGGATTCCAAGGCCGACGACACGGAGACCAAGCATAGCAGTAGAGAGAGAAAGTAGTGAGAGAGAGTCATTTATAAACAACAAAAACAAAGAGCAAACCCTAGTAATGAATCATACCGAGAAAACTAAAAAAAAAACCCTAGAAATTGGTGACGTGGGTGTGGGAAGTTTAGGGTTTTAGAGTGTTTGGAAGGAGAGAAAGTTCCATTAGAAATGGGGGAAGAGGTCAGGTGGAGAGTGTTGGTTGTTGAAGATGAGTAACTACACTCTGTAAAGGACAAGATTTTTGAACAAATATATTTATAATTTATGTGTTTTGTGTATATGTGTAGACAACTACTCTCTCTCTCTCTCTCTCTCTCTCTCTCTTTTCCATTCACTATTTCACTGTCAAAAGGGATTTGAGAATATTGTTTGGGTAATTACACAAACCTACCTTAGTTATATGTATAATAACACAGAGACCATGGAAAAATCATAATGACACTCGCACTCCCTTGACCTGTTGACTCACGGCTGACCATCTGTTGACCACCGTTTGTCTATCATAGAGAAAGGGCAATGTTGTCTTTTTGTAATAAATAAATTATAAATGAATATAATAAAAATTAAATAGTATTTATTTCGAATCAAGTGTATTTTAAATTAATTTTCTATTAAACAAAAAAAAGGACTATGAGTCTTGAATACTTAATATTTATTAAATACATAAAATAAATTGAACCAAAAAATATTATTTAATAGAAAACAATTTCATTTTTATTATTAAACCAATAAATACATTTCTACGTTTGTCAATTAAACAAAAAAAATACATTTGATTTTTATCAAACAAAAAAATACATTTGATTTGAAATAAATAATATTTAATTTTTATTATATTAATTTATTGTTTATTTATTACAAAAAGATAATATTGCCAATTCTTCATGACAGACAAACGGTGGTCAACAGGTGATCAGTCGTGAATCAACAAGTCAATGGGATGCGAGTGTCATTATACATATAACTAGGGTAAGTTTATGTAATTACCCCCTTTTTTTCATTTTATTTGTCTTCTGACTGAGTCTCTGGTCTGGTTGTGTGCATCTGCCCCACTCATATGCTTTTTCACAGCTTCTTCTGTCTCCCTCTCATGTCGTTAACTTATTTTTTTCTTTTTAAGTAAAATATAAAAAAATATCTTGTCATTACGGTCATGGGTCTTATTTGTCAAAATTAAAACATATATGTGTTCTCTATTCTTCTTGAATATTCAAGGTCAATTTGATATTACTGTAGTTTTTAAAATAATCACAGTTTAATCGATTATATTGCTAACATTGATTAAACAGATATGATTTATTTTCAAATGAAATAAATGGACATTGAAATGTTGTAATGTATCAATGATATCAAACAATTCTTTAATTCAAATATCGAACAAAAGTATAAAATATCTAGTTTTATTATTTTTTGCAATTATTTTCTAACTACTAGTTGTAGTGTTTTTTATAGTTCTATATCTACTTCGATTTTATGTATTTTTAAAATAGATAAAAAAAAATAGTCTACTAATTATTATAATAATAACAATAGATTTAATATGAAATCTCAAAATTGTATTTATATTAAAGGGATATTACTATTTTAGTAACTCTAATTTAATGTAATTCTAGTTTAGTACACTAGTTTATAAAATTGTCATTTTTAGTCCTTTTGTAACTGTTTCCGTTAAAAGTACCATTGTTAACATGGTTAGAAGGCAAAACGACCATGCTGCCCTTGAATAGTGTTGATGCCCTTTAAAAGACCAATATGTGAAAATACAAACACGGTTAATTTGCCTAAAACTAACCTAGAGAGGGGGGGGGGGGGGGGGGGGGTAGGTTTTTATACCTTTTTCAATCCCTTAAAACAAACACAAGTTTATCCCTCTAAATAGCTTGTATCACAATCTAATAGGCACACATAAGAACATATATATTATTGATGAATATAATCAAAGCATTAAAGCTTACAATGTCTATTTCATACTATAGAAGAAATACTACAAAAAACATAAACTACTAATCAATTGTTCTTACAATTACAAAACAACACAGATATGTAAATCAAAGAGATACGAATAGAAAAATGTGATACATGATTTTTACGTGGTAAAACCTCTAAAGAGAAAACATCCACGGGTTGAATCCACAACCACCGGTAAAATGAATCCACTATGACGAATAAAAGATACACACTCAAAGTAGTGACCAAATCCCATGATACACACTCTAAGTTATCACTCATATCCTACCCTCGGGCCTAGTGAATCACCTTACCTACTCCCTATCCAAGATATGTCTAACATACCTCTAGGAAGCAACTTCCTATCCAAGATCTCACATCTCTAGGAAAATTCCATGAATGACTATCCAGATCCTCACAATCCTATTCAAGACTTCTTGCTTAGCTATCCGGATTCTTACAATCCTAGCTAAGACTTTCTTGCTTGATTATCCGAGTCCTCACAACTCTAACCAAGACTTTCTCGCTTGACTATCCGAGTTCTCACAACTCTAGCCAAGACTTCTTTGCTTGACTATCTGAGTTCTCACAACTCTGGCCAAGACTTCATTCCTTTTACAAGGACTTTCTAAGTGATCATGAATGCAAAATACATCCAAGCACACAACATAGAATATGATGATCAACACATCCTATGGGAACTAGACATATGCATAAAAGTTCACAAATCAAAATTTGTCTAGTTACTATGCATGAATAAAATTTCTAGAACATGTGAAAAACCAAAAACACATTTTATTTCTAGATTTATTCATGTCACTAAATCTTGAATCAATCATATGCATTTAAGCAGATATTTAAAATTTAGCATCAAACACAAATCATGCTAGATTTACAATAAAAGTTCTAGCAAGAAATTTACATGTATTCACAAAGTATTCAATAAAATCCTAATAAGCTCTAAATATACAAGAAATTGTGCTAATCCTAAATATGATCAATTAAAGAGATCTAGCACGAGTAAAGACTATCAATCATCAAAATCAATCAATCGAAGTATAAATAGTCCTAAATAGAAAGCTAGCACAATACAACTCACAACCATATGAAACATAGGTTTTAAGAAAACCTAACTCAACATGCAAGATTCTAATAAAGTTCAATCTAGCTTCAATAGAGTCTAAAACTTTAATCAAACTATATATAACATACATACATGTATTGAAGAAGAAAACTCAAGGTATTTGAACACTTTTAAGAACAGAACTCAAGAGAAGATTCAATACCTCAAGAAAACTGTGCAGTCAAGGTTTTTAGTATGGAGATGTTAGAAAATTGATAGACGAACAATCTCCAATTTGAATCACTTGAATTGGAGTTCAAATGAGGAAATTATGGTGTTTGGAAGATGAGAAAGTTTGAGAGAAAATTCTGCATAAGTGTTTTTCAAATTTTTATTCCTCGAATGAAATGGGATGGAAACAAGAGTATTTAAAGGAGGGAAACAAAGACCAAACTAAGTGGCCAATAGGGACCAGCCACCTCTGTATCCCATGGGGGGGCGTGGCATCCACAGGGGCAGAGGGCAGCTCTTCCCGTGGAGGCCACTCGCCTCAACTGGGAGAGGTGCAAGGCTTCCCTTTTGCCTTTCAACTCCCCTCGCGCAATGAAATGTTCTTAGACCATTCTCCGGCCTCCGAACTCCGAATTCGAATCCATTTTTCTGATTATCAAACGAAACTCCCTCACACACAAGGAAGTCAACAAAACTTTTATAAAAGATATGGATATCGACTCGATAAACAAAGACGAAAACTATGCACAATAATGACACGGAAAGTTTTGTAACTTCCAACTCGGAACTTGAAAACTAATGAATGAGTAACCGAAATGATTGAAACTCAATATAGAATAATATAAGAATAAATTCAAGTCCGATATCACAAAAACACAAGAACACACAAGTATTTCGTTTCCTAGAAATAGTCCTAGAACATGCAATTTTATATAAGTTGTCAAATTAAAGCTAATGCATATGCATACTTCAATAAGTATGTAAATGTATTATATAAATTTGGCACAACGATGTAGGGACACATATGGATGCAATGTGTGTGTGTGCACCTAAGCCTTGTAAGTGGAATAAGTTCTTATAATACCTTTATTAATCAATGGAGCACGTTTCTCTTGAAGACTTCAACTTTGCTTGATATGTTGCCCAATCTTCCTTATAGCTTGACAAACCATGAAACCTAGACAAATAATCAATACAAATGAAATGTTGTTTTGATATGGAATTATGCCAACAAAAACTCAAGAACCTAACAATATGCCCTTAAATTTGTCTTATATGGGTAAAATAAAGTGTCCAATTGTACCAATATGCCTTTATTTTGTCTTATATGGACAAAAAGACCATCATGGCCTTCAAAAGAGACCGTTTACCAGCGGCTCTTTCTTTTCCTTATATAAGAAACTGATTTACCAATACAAACCATACACAAACCATTTCTTCAATTCATACACAAACCATACACTATCACATACACAATCCTGCACACCCATTTCTTCAATCCATACACAAACCATACATTATCACATACACAATCCTGCATACCCATTTCTTCAATCCATACACAAACCACTATCAAATACACAATTCTACACACCCATTTCTTCAATCCATACACAAACCACTATTACATACACTATCCATTCATAAACCACTATCACATACAAATAATCCTTAATCAATCTATACATACATTCAACCAATTTCTATATCAATCAAGCAAAAAAAACATCTAATATTATTTTTCACAAGTACAGTAGAAAAATCAACAACCAACATCAACCATCACCATGGAGGGTACATCAAGCTCAACAACCAACATCAATGGAGGGATAATAAAATTTAAAAATAAAAAATGCTCATGTGGGGTTAAAACAGTTGTGAAGATATATGAATCCCAAAACAACCTAAAGAAATTGTATTTCTTATGTGAAAGAAGGGAATGTAAATTCTACAAATTTTGGGAACCTGATAATGAAGAATTCAACCTAGGAGAATACAGTGAAATTATATCACAAAGGAATGATGGAAGAGATAATTTTATTCTTCAAGAAGAAATGGCAAGTTTAAATGCAGGGATGCAAAGGCAGGAAATATTGTGGAAAATGGTGCAGTACCTAGAAAGCTTCCATGCAAGAATGAGTAATCTGGAAACAAACATTTATGGGAGAATGCATCACTTAGAGTCTATGCAAGGAGGTTCAAAGTTGATGTTGGTAGTTAACCTAGTTTTGTTTGGTGTAATCATGGCAATGCTGCTACTTAGTTATAAATAGTTATACTACTTGGTTATAAATAGATACAAACAGGTATTGTATGTTAAGCTAATGACCATCATCAATACACTTAAATAGTTAAGCTAACATTCATCATTCTCAGTCTTACATAACCAATACTCACAGCAAATAAATACAAATATCCAGCATGTTCTTTTGTTGCTAGCACTTTCAAAAACATAACAAGTCATGTATATGTAATGGTTGGTTCACCACATATAAAAATTGCTACCAATAAGAACATAAGTACAAACAAAAAATTGTTTGACAAAAAATTACTAAATCAAAATAGAAGCTTGTTGTCAATATGCAGAGAAATCAGTCCAGGTGCTGGGTTACATGTGATTGTGGTTGAGTCTGGGTTGTTGTCTGTGAAACTCCTACAGTTGAATCATTTTTCTGTTAAAAGGAAAACCAAACTTAGATTAACAATTTACAAAACATAAAACATAATATTACTACAAAATTAAGTTAGATATTACCTTGGTTTTCTTCCTTGAAGAATTCTGGGTTGGTGGCTGTGAAGTTGTAGCTCCACCTATTGAATAAGACTAGGTTGGTGGCTATGAAATTGTAGCTCAAGTTGTTGAATTTATTTTCTTTTGGTAGAGAATTCAAAGGAATTAGATTACCAATTTACAAAACATAAAACATTATATTACTAAAGAATTAAGTTATAAATTACCTTGCTTTTCTTCCTTGAAGAATTATGGGTGGGTTGCTTTTCTTTCTTGCAAGTCCTCTTGTTGTGCCCTGTCATGCCACAAGATTTGCATACAACAGTCCCTGACCTCCCTCCTCTACGTTTCTCATCCAGTTCCCTCTTTCTTTGAAGTTTAGGTCTACCGGGTTGGGTTTCAAAAGATGGTGGAAGCAGCTTTCACCCTTTTATTTCTGGCCACATATTCTGGTCAAGGATGGGATGGATCATGCCTATGTATGTCTGGATGTATACACTTTTGCTCAAGGTTTGGTGGGCAAAGGCAACTACCCTATCCTTAATTGGATCTCTAACACAACTGTGGCTTATGGCAGCCATTGCATGACAACATGGAATGCCATTTATCTGCCATCTCCCACACCCACAATTATATTGTCTAAGCTTGACAACATACAACCCATGTGGACCCAACAACTCATATTCCATGTCCCTAATTGCTATGATTGTCAACATCTTACTCTGTTTACTGTTCTTTGAAAATATACAAACGCGGTTAAATTGCCTTAAGCTAACCTAGAAGAGGGTAAATAGGTTTTTATACCTTTTTCAATCCCTTGTAACAAACAAGAGTTTGTCCCTCTAGCTAGCTTGAATCACAACACTTTGGATAATAATACATATGTTGACAACCAATAAGTATTCTCAAACAATGCATTGTCAATAAAGCCTACAAGTTGCTAGTGAAGGAATTATAATAAAACTAAAAAACAAAGAATACTTGTTTTCTCAATAATGTCCAATATGTACAAGTACTAATCAAAATATGATTATATACAAATAAATCTAAGTACAAATAAAATGATATTTACAACTTTGATCAAATGAAGTGCTTGATTCTTACATATAACAACAATCTTGTTTACAAGAATATCTAGAAATGAAGTTTCTGAAACAAGATACAGACATACATATACAAGTATAAAAGAGAGATATAAAGAATTGACACAAGGTTTTTTTTTAACTTGGTAAAACCTCCTAAGAGAAAACATCCACGGGTTGAATACAACCATCAGGTACTTTTATTATTGGAAAGTAGATAAGAAATTCCTCTAAAGTGACCAACAAATGACACACTTTCTATTGGACTCCACTTCTACACAACACCATTGAGAGGTTGGAAATTCCTCAAGAGTGATCAAAACATGACACTCTCTCTATTGGACTCCGCGTCAATTCAATATCATGGGTCTACCAATAATATAGTCTACTTTCTATCCAAGGCACTCTTGCCTCTAGAAAGTCTCACTTGCTTAGCTATCCGGATCTCCCCAATCCAAGTCAAGACTTCTTACCTGATTATCCGGACCACTTGTCCTAACCAAGACTCCTTGCTTAGCTAACCAGACCACATGTTCTAGCCAAGACTTCATGCCTTTTACAAGGACTTCCTGGTGTGATCAATGAATGCAAAATGCAAACAAGCACTCAACATAGAATATGAGATCAATACATTATATAGGAACTAGACATAAGCATGTGAGTTGATAAATCAAAATTGTCTAGTTACTAAACATGAACAAATCCTATAACATGTGAAACACCTAAACACATTAAATGTATGTTTGGTATGGCTTTTGTAAGGATCAAAATCGATTTTTTAATGCTAGAAGCTATTTTGAAGTTTTCTTTCATTGTTTGGCAAAACTCAAAACAACTTTTTAATATATGAATTGTTTGAATTACCCTTTATAAAAGCCATTTTATGTCTATTTGGAGAAGCCCAAAATTTAGGCTTTTCCAAAAACCTTTTTTGAGCTTTTTTAAAACATATGAATTGTCTCAACTACCCTTTATAAATTTTAGATATTCCACCATACAACTCTTTTATTATAAATACATTGTCAACACCCTTTTTGTAATTCACACAACCAAAAGCTATTTTTCAAAAATACACTGTTAGCACATTTTTTGTAATTTACACAACCAAAAACTTTTTTTGTTAGAATCTCTACTCATTAGAAGATCTACTATAAAAAGATTTACTCTAGAAGCTTTACTTGAAAAGTCATACCAAAAACACTCTAAATTCCTATAATCATTCATGTAACCAAAACTTGAACCAATCATATACATTAAGCACACATTCAAGGTTTTAGTAACAAACATAAACATGCTAGATTCACAAGATATGATCAATGAATATTCTAGCAAATATTTAGAGCATATATCTATGCACAAATCAATTAAATCCTAATTAGCTCTAAATATGAAATCAAATATGCTAATCCTAAATATGTTCAACTAATGAGTCCTAGCACATGATAAGGCTATCAATACAACTCACAAACATGTGAAAACCTAGATTTCAGAAAAAACTAGTTCACATTCAAGTCTCTAATTAGACAAGATTAGCCTATAATTGAAGCTTTACTTCTCAAATGCATTTGTCCAAGTAACACATACATATAGAAGAAGAAAACCTAAGGTAATTGAAGACTTTGAAGATCAAAACACAAAGAATAGATCAATACCTTGTAATCTCGTGCAGTTTCAGTTTTGAGTGTATAGCCACCACAAAACTTTAACAAATGGCTGCAAACTAACTTGGAGAAGGTAAGGGAATTCAATACAAAGATTCTCTAATCACTCAAATCGGATAAGAAATGAGGGAGATATGGTGTTTGGAAGATGAGAAAGTTGGAGAGAAAATTATGCACTTAATTTTTCAAATTTTCTTATTTAATGAAATAAGAGAGGGAAAGAGATATTTAAAAGAGAGGGAAATGGCAACTAATGGCCACGTGCCACCTCAGCTCCTTAAGGAGGCGTGTGGCCATCTCGGGGGCAGGAGGACCTCCTCCCCGAGATGGTCACACGCCTTCTCGGGGATGGGTGGCAAATGGCCTTTGGCTATTTGCTTCCTCCCTCGTGCTTCTTCGCGTTCTTCGACCGTTCTCTAGCCTCCGAACTTCGAATTCGAATCCGTTTTTGGATTACAAACCATGACTCTCTCACGCACATGGATGACTATGAAAATTTGACCAGAAAATAAGAATTCCACTCGATACATGAAGACAAAGACAATGCATGGTAAGTGACCAGAAAGTTTCGTAACTTCTTACTCTGAACTTGAAAACTTATGAATGAGTAATTGAAATGACCAGAACTCAATAAGAAATAATATAAGATCAAATTCAAGTCTGAAGTCTATAAAACATAAACAAACAAACACATGAACACACAAGAATGCAATTTCCTAGATATAGTTCTAGAACATGCAATTTACACAATTTGTCAATTTAAGTATAATGCATCAGCATTCAATATCAAGTGTGTAAATGTGTTATAACAATTGAGCACAACGATGCAGGGACACATATGGATGCAATGTGTGTATGTGCCTAGGCCTTGTAAGAGGATTAAGGTCTAAATATACCTTTGTTGAGAAATGAAGCATATCCTCTTTGAAGACTCAATCTTGCTTGATAAGTTGCCAAATCTTCTTTGAAGCTTAAATCATCATCAATCTAAGACAACTAATTAATACAGGTGAAACATTGTTTTGATATGGAATTAATGCCAACATGACTAAAAAACCTAACATTCTTGAGTATTTTTGCATCAACCCTTGGTGATATTACAGACCTCCATACAGCACACTCCTCTTTTCTCTCCTGGAACTTCCTCATAACCATTCTTCTAATGAACTCATGCAATTGTAAGTAAGTTGCAGCTCTATGTGTACCAAACATGATGTTAAATGCCTTAGTCATATTATTGGTGACATGGTCACACCTAACCATCTGGTCATAACCAAACCTACACCAGTAATGTGGTTCTATTTTATGTAACCACACCTTTGCTCTAGGCTTAATGTCACAAATTGCATTAAGTGCAACTTTGAACTCGAAAATATTGCAGCTTCTACTTGCCCTCTAAAACAACTTTTTGTAGTTGCCACTTGGGTAAGAAGTCTAAAGTTGGCATATATATGTCTTGCACAATATTTGCAACATATCAAAATAAACATGTTAATTGCAATGTTGTAATCAATGATAAAGAAAAAATTTGTAAGTAAGATTATTCATAATATACCTTTTATTGGCCAAAGGAAAATGAGTCTCTTGTAATCACCCCTTTCTGTCTATCAAACATGAAAGTCAAATGCCTCTCAGTAGGGTACTGTAAGAACATCTTCAGGTTGTTTAGAAACCACAACCAACTGCTGGTAGTCTCTTTTCACATATGCAAACATCTAATGGGAATAACCCATTGTTTGCATCCAAAGCCACAACAGATAGAAGCACTCCTCCATATGGTCCTTTCAAGTGACATCATCCAGTCCAATAAATGGCCTACACCCCTCAATGAAACCGAATTTATGAGCATCAAAGCTTAAAAACACCTATGAAAGGTTGACAATGGTTTTTGGATGGAGATGTGTATTACTGTTCTAGGGTGTGGTGTGGTTCAAGGTGTAAGCATATTGCCTTAGGTACTGAAAACAGTTGGTATGATCTTCTCTTAACCCTTTCAAGACTTTATGTTTTGCCCTACACAACCTTTTAATTTTAATTGCTACATTAAACTTCTCCCTCAACAAATCACCTATCAACTTGACATTGATATTTGGATTACTTTTCACTACAGTTTCAAACTTAGAGGCAATCCACTGTTGTTGTAAACCCTATGACATTCATAACGGTCCACTAGTGTTTTGAGCATGAATATGGTTTTATCAATCATGCATGAAGCATATGCTCTCCAAGGATAGCCTGGTGATATGAACTAATAGGTCTGTCTTATATGATAGTTCTTAATTCTATCTAAAACCACACCTTCTTGAATGTCATACTCTCTGAAAATTTCTCCCAATACCACCCTATTGTCAAAGGTTTGGCCTACACTGAATTTAATTTCATCCCCCACCAGTCTCTAGAAAGGTATACCTTTCATCAATTTAGCTATCCTAACTTGGGTTGTTTCCTAGTCCGAGTCACTAAAGTACTCATTATCTGACATTGACTAATACCTCTCAAACAAAGCCATGTACTTCTTAGTTAAATAAGCATCTCTAAAATAAAGTCAAGCTGTTGATCATCTCCATCATCAACCTGTATTCCCTCTTCATCATCATACTATAGACCTTTATCTTGACCATCTATATCATCTCCATCATCAGACTGTAGAACCTCATCTCCCTCATGACCATCTATACCCACTCCATCATCATACTCTAGACTGTTCTCTCCCTCATTACCATCTCCATCATTAAATTGTAGACCCTCCTCTCCCTCATGACCATCTATGCCATTTCCTTTATCAGACTCGTTAACCTCCCCCTCACTGTCAGCTTCATAATCAAACATAACAGCCCCCTTGTCACACCAACCTATTGCTTCTACCATATCAGGCACTCCAATGGGTGTAGGAGGTCTGTTACATGTTTCCTGTGGAAAATGACTAGGTTTGTAACATGCATGTTCTATCTGAAAGCCTATATTATCATACCCACGAAACCCAAACTCCCAAAATACATCTATTAACTCACTATCTGTTCTCACCACACCTGTATCACTACTCCAAGGTAAACGTGCCCAAACTTTGTATTGCTCCTCAAGTACTGCATTGCTGCAACTGACTTTCTCACTGAATGCATGAACCATAGTAATCAAACTTATGTGACCAGTAACATACTCATTTAAGTCAATTACTTTGGTCCCATATAACACAGTGATCTTGAATATTTCCATTCCTTACTGCCAGAAACAAGAACAAAAGGCAAACATGTGAGGATCAAAACAACAGTGAAATTGAAGAACAAGACATGCGATCATGCAAGCAAAAACAAGAACATAACAGAATAAAAAGCAAACAATGAGGATCAAAACAACTGTGGAAATCAACAACAAGACATTCGATCATGCAAGCAAAAGGAAGAACAAACATACAAACATGTAGAAGCATAAAACTAACATAAAACACAAAAACCCACCAGCCTTGCCTCATACAAACATGCAGAACCATAAAACAAACACAAACCCCCAACATTTAACCTCTCAAGGGTTTTCAAGTCATTATAATTCATGTGGCCAAATCTTTGATGCCACAACTCGACTTGCTCATAACTAGACAAGTTACAAGAGATGTTACTAGATTTAAGACAATAACAACTGTCACTTGATCTCTTGCCTTTTAAAAGAACTTGCACATTTTCCTTAAGAATAGAGCAATCAACTTTGCCAAACATACCCGAGAGTCCTTCATCACTTAAATGTGATATACTAATAAGATTGGCTTGCAAGCCATCTACATAGAGAGCATTGGGCAAGGAGGGCAAACCGGGAATAGATAAGTTACCTTTGCCTATGACTTTTTTTCGTGAACCATCACCAAAGGTGACAAATCCACCATCCTCCACCACAAAAGTCTCAAAGAAACTCTTGTTTCCGGTCATGTGCCTAGAAAACCTACTATCAAGATACCAAGTGTTGGAGGCTTTGGCTTTCAAAGCAAATTGAGCCACATAGTAAAATTCATCATTTTTTCTAGTCCACCTAGGTGCAACATTTTCAATCCTATGAGCCTTTGGTTCATTGGCTCTAAGTTTCCTAGGTGCATGCTTTTTGGCTCTTCTAAGCATATTTTTGTCAATCATGCTTTCCATTCTACACAATTTGATGTACTTAAAGCAATTAGGCCTTATGTGGCCTTCAATACCACAATAATGACAGGTAGGAGTGAAATAGGAGTTCATACCATAGCCTTGTGCAAGCCTTTGTGGCTTTATTCTCCTTTGAGTAGTCCTTTGATGTTGAGCAAACTCTCTCCTTTGTGGTTAAGCCAAAGTAGCATGTCTTCTATATTGATCATAAGGAGTCCTTTGTTATGGTAGAATGGTTCTTGGATGTGGATGTCTTGATTGAGATGCTCTAGCTTGTTGTGGTTAAGCTCTTGTTGAACCCTTGACTTGAGCTTGCTTTAAGGATTCTCCAACTTTAATCCTTTTTGTAGTTTGTTATGGAATTTTGGCTTCTTCAACCTCTTGACTCTTAACAAAAATGGTCTTCTTCAAGGAGGTGGTCTCCACGTCTTCCTTATATCCCAAACCCCTCTAATTACTAGGGCTCTTCCCACTTGATAACATCTTGTCAAGCTTTTCGGTTCCGGAGGTCATTTTGGCAATCACATCTTTTGCCTTTCCAAGCTCCTTCCTCAAGATCTCTTCACTCTTCTTAACCATAACAAGCTCCAATTTTAAACTTTCTTCTCTTTCTCTTGTTCTTTTCACTTCCTCACTCAATTGAGTCATCTTGGAGGTCAATTCAATGTTCTTTCTTTTCAACTCTTGAATCTCCTTTTTCTTCATCGCTCTAGAACTCTTGAAGTATTCCATGAAGTCTTCATAGTCCATCTCCTCATCAAATTCATGCTTGGACTATGATAAAGTACTTCCATCACTTGAGTGCTCTTCTTCTTCTTCTTCTAGCTTGTTACTATCCTCCTCTTTATCACTCATAACTTCCTTGCCATAGTGAGATGATGAGAATGCAATGAAGTTGGCAACTTGGTCTTTATCATCCGAAGACTTTTCTTCCTCCTCTAAGTCTTTATTATCACTCTAAGTAGCCGCCATAGCCTTTCCTTTCTTCTTGTTCTTTAGATTAGCACATTCGGGGGTAATATGACCATATCCACTACACTCATAGCATTGAATCCCCTTCTTGGAATCCTTCTCTTCACTTTTCTCCACCTTTTTGAAGGGAGTCTTCTTCTTCACAAATTTTCCCTTGGAGCACATCCCCTTCTTCTCAAACTTCATAAATTGCTTGAACCTCTTCACCATAAGAGCCATTTCTTCATCCAAATCTTCTTCCTCCCTTTCTTCCTTGGAGGTCTTCAATGCAATGCTCTTTTGCTTCTTTTGAGGTGTTGTTGGAGTATGGGCTCTTCTTGACTCAAAGGCCAAAAACTTGCCAATTATTTCACTTGGCTTTATTTTCTTATATTCGCTATTCTCCTCAATAGCGGTCACCTTTGCATCAAATCTCTCCAGGAGAGACCTTATAATTTTTTGGTTTATCCTCCTATCCGAATATGGATTACCCAATTGGTGACTTTGGTTGACAATATCCATTAACTTCACTTGGAAGTCATTAAAGCACTCATGATCTTCCATCTTCAAAGTCTCAAATTGGGATTGAAAGACTTGTAGCTTGGAGTCTTTTAACATATCAGTTCCTCCATGTGCCATCTCCAATATTGACCATGCTTCATGTGCGTTCCTTGTGGTTTGGATTAGCTTGTGTTGGTTCTCATCCGCTGCACACAAAATTGCATGCATGGCCTTGTTGTTCCATTTGGAGGCTTCAAAGTCTTGAGTATCCCATTCCATTTCGGCTTGGGCATGATGCTTCAATTTTTGAGAGTCCTGGTAAGTGATGTGTAACCATCCTCAATCACCATCCAAATTAGATCATTCATTTGGCATAGGTAGGACTCCATTTTACCTTTCCATGATGAGTAATTGACCCCCGTTAGAAGTGGAGGTCTTGTACTTGATGCTCCCTCTTGCTCATATGTGTTTCCACTCATGGTGTTTAAGGGTGAAAGAGATGAATGCAATCAATCAAACAAGACAAGCAAGACACATTGACTAAAAAGCAATCTAATGCAAAATACACTAATTAAAAAGTAATCTAATGCTTGACACTCTTAGAGAGCAAGGGATCTCCAAATTATGTTAAGGAACCCGCTCTGATACCAATTGAAAATACTCTAAGAGTGATTAAACTAGCCTAGGGGGGGGGGAGGGTGAATAGGTTATAGCTAAATTAATCGCCATCTTTTGATTATTTAAAATTAAATACACCAACCCATAATAAACAATCATTGTAACAAGGTGCGTAAAATAAATTGAAAACACAATGATTTGTTTTACGTGAGAAAACCCCAAAAGGGTAAAAACTGACGAGCCTAAAGACAATCGAACCCTCAAATCCACTATTTGCAAAACCGATTACAACCTAGGTTGACCACATCACACCTAATCGATTACTAATCTGTTTTTGCTACCGGTAGGCCTTTAATAGTGATTTTAAGCTCTTGCTTGTATACTACCCACATCACATACAAGACTTAACTCTTAAATGAAGAGATATACAACCGAAGGTGAATATGAAAATATTCTAAATGCACAAATGCTAGATCAACACATTTAATGCTTATCTAGTCATGGATGAATGATTCAAACAATAATAGAGATCATGTTGCTATATGACATACATATAACTTAGCTATATGAAATAAATGCAAACCTAGATGCAATAGCTATCACAATACAAATCCCAACAAACATACAAAAATGTCATCTTGAAAGTAAAAGGCTCAAACTTAATGCAAATAAGTCATAAAAGAGCCATCTTGGAAAACTAGAACACAAGAAAGAATGGAGATGGTGTTCTACTTACCAAGTCATGTAATTTGATGCAAACCCATGTAAGAAAACATCATAGATGAAGCTAGATGATGTTTGTGTCATGAATGCAAGATGGGTATTTGGGTTTTGGATAATAAAGATTGGATCTTGGTGGCTTTACTTGCAAGACACTCATTTCCTCTTCAATGGTTCTGAAATTTTAAGCTCTGGGTCTGAATGGGAAAGAAGATGACATATATAGGGTAGGAAAAATGACACCAAGGAAAGGATGAAAATGCCCCAGAATTTACGTCCTTTGTGGGATAACCCGTGGAGACTTATCTAGCGGAAACCACTGAGGGTTTTTTCACCGGATACTTCACGGGATGACCCACAGAGACTTATCTCGCCGAAACCACTGAGGGTTTTTCCGCTGGATACTTCACGGGAGGACCCACGGAGACTTATCTCGTAGAAACCACTGATGCTTTTGTTAACGGAAATTTTACTCGAGGTGAGAAATCTCAATTAACACCCTCAAAACCACTGCCATAGAGGTGGTAGTCAAGTAGAATGTATTCTAGTCAGTGCTTGTTCAAAATGACAAAAAGTAATACTATCAGTACCATCAAAAAAAGAATGAACATGCTTTATTTATTTTTATTAATGGTGTATCGTGTACAAAATCTCTCAATGGCTCTCCATTTCTCTAGGGTGTAGTAGGGTTGTTGTCGTATGCCTGTCGAAAAGTAGTCCCCTTCTCCTTCACTTTTCTTTCTATTTATACATAGTTTTTGTAGGTTAGTCAACTGACTCTCCCCTTGATTTTCTCAGTCTCTCCCCTCCTTATCGGGCGGGATTTTTTGTTTAAATGTCATTGACTTTGAGTTAATAGCCGAATTGAGAATATCTTGGTGGAGATCAGTTTGTTTCCTCTTTGGACTCTATTACTTGTTTCACACATATGTAATGTTTCCAGATATGATCCAGTGTATCCTCGTATCTTCAAAGTGTGATCCTTTATAGAGGTCGTTGAGTATGGCATGTATGGTAAGGTAGATCAGATAGCGAGGTAGATCAGTGTCTTGGTTCCAGTATTCAGGTGCTTAACCTAGCCAGGAGCTTGGTCTGACCTCCACACTAACTGTTTGACGATTTGCCAATCACAGCCTAACACTATGATTGCTCATGAAATCAACAAGCAATGTAATACAAAGGCCCGAAATGCACACAGTATGCTCACACACTGTTTACACAATTCTCACCACACACATTCAATGTTAACTCACACAATGAAATGTAGAAGTAAGAACAAACACAAGCCAATTTACGGGAGTCCACTCCCAACCCAATCAATCTCTTTATTAATCAGAAACTCTTTTAAAATTTACCTGTAGGATCACCACAACAATAGCACTCTCTGCTAGCTGGTGTCTCTACAGAATACAACATATTTATAGTGCTCTCAAGCACTTGCAGTTATCACACATAACTGCCATACATGGCTGGACCAACCAGCTTTTCCCACATGTTAAACAAGCCATCTTGAATCCTTTAGATTATGCCACCTTAAGCCTTTGACCGAGTCTTCAAGGAAACCAACAAGTAACCGCCCATAACTGCCCCATATCAGTCATTAGAAGTAACTGCCATTCCCAAATCAGTCCACATGCTTTCACACATGCCATAATCGAATGCTAGTAACTGCTACACATGCTTGATCTCATGTGCCTCTCACAAGTCATTCATCACACAGCTCAAACACACGGTGCACCAACATTGCCCATCGCAAAGCTTGTTCCTCGACAGCCAAGCTTGTTTCCACTCATTGCTGTCCCAACACTGCCTTGCCTTGCCTTCTTGCTGCAAAACACTAAGCCAACCAGCATTGTATCCAAGCTTGTTTCCACAATGCCAGCCTACCAAGACCAGCGCATTGTGTATTCCATTCAAGCCATGTCTTCCATCATGACTTGCCCAAGGCCATGCTACCCACATGCCTTGTTTTAGGCTTGATGCACCAACACCATGCCCATAGGCCTTGCTGCCTATGCCCATTTTTGGGGGTGTGACAGACCTCCCCCACTTGAAACAGCCAACGTCCTCGTTGGGAGGTTCTTCCATCTCTGCCCTCCCTTTAACCTGTTCCAATAAAGCTCTCCTAGAGAAGCTTTCTTTGATTTTCCCCTTTTTCTAAGGAAGGATCTCCTTCCCTAGAAACCCTCTGCCTTTGATGAGCCATTCCCTCATTCAAAGATATACTGCCCACCATAATCTTATTATGGCCTACAGTCATTCCACCTTCGTGCTTCACAAGCTGCTTAGGACCCCTCCTAAGCCTTGAACATTCATCATCTTGTTTCCTCTGAAACTGAACAAGACCACTGCAAGAAGATTTGGATGCCAGCAGCTCATCCACCACCCTTTTCGATTCTGCTGCAAATTTAGGCTTGGTCTTCAATGCTGTCACACATTTTCCTCTGTCCAACACCATGCTGCCCATATCTATTGCAGAATAAGCTTAATTTCCCTGCTTGTTCAAACACTCATCTACTTGTATGAAGCAAGGATGTTCACCATCCCCAATCAAGATGCCACGAAGGTAAGGCATCAAACACACCTTGGCCTTCACAAAGAAGTCATTGCCAAGTATCAACTCAAACTCATCAAGAGGCACCACATTCATCACGCATTTCCCATGCCAAGTCCCTACTTTCAAACTAGTTTCAGCCATACCAAGTACCCCCACAGCACTTGAATTTACTGCCTTTACCTGACTGCTGCTGCTTGGCAAGTTCAACTCCAACCTGTCCACCATGTGCTTGGCCAGAAAATTGTTGTATGCACCTGTATCCAACAAAGCCATTGTTTGCTTCCCATTGACTTGTACCATCACCTGCATCAAGCCATTTTTCTGCTGCCTTTCCATCCTCATTGTATTCAGCAACTGTATGGGATTAACTTACCCAACCTCAGCATCTGAGTCAGAATTTGCAGATTCTTGACAAACTAGTGCACTGACTTTCTCCTTCATGGGACAATCTCTTGCACGATGTGGACCATTGTAAATAAAACAACCCTGATATTTGCTATAAGTATGGTCCTTCCCCTTTGTGGTCTCAACCTCTTTTTCCTTTTCTTTCTTTCCATCAGCTTTCTTCTTCCAATCCTTCTCTTTGTTCTTCCCGAACTTGCCCTCAACTGACTTCCCCTTGTCAGCAGAACTGAATGTAGAACCGCCTAAATGGAAATCAACTAGGCCTTCAGCTGCGGCCATAGTAGTGGGAATGTCCTTCACTCCCTGTATTTTCAACTCTGCCTGTGCCCACTTCTGTAATCCCGACATAAAATTGAACAACTTGTCCTCCTCTGACATGTTTTGGATGTCCAACAATAGTGAGCTAAAGTCTTTCACATACTCCCTCACAGAGCCTGTTTGCTTCAGCTTCTTTAGGGATTCCCTTGCCAACCAGCTCGTGTTGTAAGGTAGGAACTGGTCCTTCAACTCCTTCTTTAGTACCTCCCATGTGTCAATTTTCGGTCTGCCTGCACTAAGGTCATCCGCCAACCTTGTACGCCACCACAACTTTGCATCCCCTCTTAGATACATGCTTGTGATGTTCACCTGTTCTTTCTCAGGAATTTTGGCAGCTTTGAAATATTGCTCCATGTCCCACAAGAAGTTCTCTAACTCCTTGGCATTTCTACTCCCTTGGAAATGCTTTGGTTCAGGTACTTTGATCTTGGAAACCGTCCCTTCATCACTGTGGTTTGGACTGTTATTGAGTGCCCTCTGAAGTACACCCATTTCATCCCCCATTGCCCTTATCTGCTCCATCAAGCTATCCACAACAGATGCTTGTTCCACTCGAGCAGTGTCAAACCGTGTCTCTAGATCTTTGAGCAAATCAGCATGTGCTTGTTGGAGAAAAAGAACTCTTTCTCTAGTCTCCACAGTAAGCAATGCAAGATTAGTCATGTTTGCATCACGTGGTTCCCCAATCCATCCCTCTAGTCGAGTCAGTCTCTCTCTGACTTCAGCAAGTGACATTGCATAGAAAAAGAGAAGAAATTAAGCCAACCTTTGACTTAGCACAGAATTAACCGTGCTCTAATACCAATTGTGACACCCCTAAAAATTGCCTATGAATTTTCTTCGATGTCTGGCGCCAAACACCCTTGCTTGACCAGCCTACTCAATAAACGTGGCCCAACACTATGATTGCTCACGAAATCAACAAGCAATGTAATACAAAGGCCAGAAATGCACACAGTATACTTACACACTGTTTACACAATTCTCACCACACACATTCAATGTTAACTCACACAATGAAATGTAGAAGTAAGAACAAACACAAGCCAATTTACGGGAGTCCACTCCCAACCCAATCAATCTCTTTATTAATCAGGAACTCTTTTACAATTTGCATGTAGGATCACCACAACAATAACACTCTCTGCTAGCTGGTGTCTCAACAGAATACAACATATTTATAGTGCTCTCAAGCATTTGCAGTTATCACACATAACTGTCATACATGGCTGGACCAACCAGCTTTTCCCACATGTTAAACAAGCCATCTTGAATCCTTTAGATTATGCCACCTCAAGCCTTTGACCGAGTCTTCAAAGGAACCAACAAGTAACCGCCCATAACTGCCCCATATCAGTCATTAGAAGTAACTGCCATTCCCAAATCAGTCCACATGCTTGCACACATGCCATAACTGAATGCTAGTAACTGCCACACTTGCTTCTCACGTGTTTGATCCGATATGCCTCTCACATGTTATTCATTGCACAGCTCTACACCCAGTGCACCAACACTGCCCATCGCAAAGCTTGTTCCTTGATAGCCAAGCTTGTTTCTCATCAGCCAAGCTTGTTTCCACTCATTGCTGTCCCAACACTGCCTTGCCTTGCCTTCTTGCTGCACAGCACTAAGCCAACCAGCATTGCATCCAAGCTTGTTTCCACAACGCCAGCCTACCAAGACCCGCGCATTGTGTATTTCATCCAAGCCATGCCTTCCATCATGACTTGCCCAAGGCCATGCCACCCACATGCCTTGTTTTAGGCTTGATGCGCCAACACAAAGCCTATCATAGGCTTTGATGTCTATGCCCATTTTTGGGGGTGTGACAGACCTCCTGATGTGTAAAATCGTGTTATAAAATACTCACTCGTAAGTGCACGAATCGTGAAGATAAGTACTGTGGCAAGTAAGGATCGTTCCCACGAGGAAAAGAGATTTATTAATTAAAACTAATTGTAATTAAAGTTAAATTAAAGTAACCAAAGATTTGTTGATGATTTAATTAAACTAAAACTAAATTAAATTAAGCTAAGAAAACAATTAAAGAAAATATGGTTGTGATCAAAAGATAGAAAACACTAAGTCATCAATGATCCCCAATTATGAACACTCAATGTATGGAATTAATTTGTAAACAAGATTCAATCAATTCTAGGGTTCATTCTTTGTCTTTAATGTGACTATTACCGTATAGTCATGGGGTGAGTCAAGTGCTCCCAACCACTATTCACCCTTGGTCTATGGTGTGAACAGTGATCGAAAACCCTTTAAGCCCAAGAATTAAGAACCAAATTCTATACTTTGCTTGGCCTATGCTAAAGATAAAATTCATTCATTCAAAAGAGCATTAATCAAGATTAGGTTTGGTCTATACTCTAACCCTAATTCTTAGATAGTCTTAACCCTAAAATCATGCCAAATAGTTATTCACCCTTGGTCTATGGTGTGAATAAATATTAAAACTAATGAGGATCAAACAATTAAGAACAATGAATAAATCAAGAATTTTAATTGATGAAATAATAATTAATCCATATATGAGCATTCACAAAAGGTTCACATTGATTCCCTAGTTATGGGATTAGTTACACATGTTGAAAATAAAAAGAGAAGAGAAAGAAAAGATAAAACCCGTTAAGATCTTCAATGATTTCTTCAAGTCTTCAATTGTAATCTTCTTCGTCTTCAAATCTTCAATGTGTAAAAATGGATGAGTGTGTGGTGATGTATGGTGGTGGAGTGATGGGGGACGGCCCCCTTGGTGGCTTGGGACCTCCCTTGGCTTCTCTCTTCTTCAAGAAACTCATGATATTTATAGGTGATAATTCCTTATGAACTCCCAATTTGCTTTGTTGTAGGAAACTCACAAAGTAAGAAAGTAGAATGAGAGAAGGAATTGGAATCCTTTCCTAAATTAGATTTCCTTTCTTGATAATTGTCTCCTAATTTGAGTTTAGGAAGTTTTCCAAACATGTTTTGATCTTATAAAATCATTAGAATTTGATTTGGGAAGTTTTGGAACAATTCTGGACCAATTCAGAATGGAATCCGCCAAAAGTACGGCAAAACAGCTTCCTAGGTCGCTCTGCAGGTCGCCCGCGGTCAGCACCGCAGTGCTGTACTGATATGTACCGCCACGTAGACTGCTAGGTAGGAAATTGCACGAATCACGGTCTGGCCCGCGGTCAGCTTCTCCAGCTCGACCTTTGGTGACTAAATTGGGCATAACTTCTTCTAGGAATATCGGAATTGCCATCCGAAAAGTGCCTCGGAAACTAGACTTCAGGGGCTTTCCATCCATAGGTATTAGGACACACAATTCAAACCGAGGAGAGAGATATGGGGCCCGTAATCTGGGTGATCTGCACTGGCCGAAATTCAGCTTTTTGCTCATTTTCTTCAAAATAACTTATAATACCTCTTCTATGGAATGTGACCTATAAATGCTCAACAAACACATAAAATACCTAATTTCACCCAAGAACAAAGCACAAATAATAGGAAATGGGGACCTAAAATATGTATATAAATAGACCGATCACCTCCCCCACTTGAAACAGCCAACGTCCTCGTTGGGAGGTTCTTCCATCTCTGCCCTCCTTTCAACCTGTTCCAATAAAGCTCTCCTAGAGAAGCTCTCTCTGATTTTTCCCCTTTTTCTGAGGAAGGATCTCCTTTCTTAGAAACCCTCTGCCTTTGATGAGACATTCCCTCATTCAAAGATATACTGCTCACCATAATCTCATCATGGCCTACAGTCATTCCACCTTCGTGCTTCACAAGCTGCTTAGGCCCCCTCCTAAGCCTTGAACAATCATCATCTTGTTTCCTCTGAAACTGAACAAGACCACTGCAAGAAGCTTTGGATGCTTGCAGCTCATCCACCACCCTCTTCGATTCTGCTGCAACATATGGCTTGGTCTCCAATGCTGTCACACATTTTCCTCTGTCCAACACCATGCTGCCCATATCTATTGCAGAATAAGCTTTCTTTCCCTGCTTGTTCAAACACTACTTTGCTTGTATGAAGCAAGGATGTTCACCATCCCCAATCAAGATGCCACGAAGGTAAGGCATCAAACACACCTTGGCCTTCACAAAGAAGTCATTGCCAAGTATCAACTCAAACTCATCAAGAGGCACCACATTCATCACGCATTTCCCATGCCAAGTCCCCACTTTCAAACTAGTTTCAGCCACCAAGTACCCCCACGGCACTTGAATTTACTGCCTTTACCTGACTGCTGCTGCTTGACAAGTTCAACTCCAACCTGTCCACCATGTGCTGGGCCAGAAAATTGTTGTCTGCACCTGTATCCAACAAAGCCATTGTCTGCTTCCTATTGACTTGTACCATCACCTGCATCAAGCCATTTTTCTGCTGCCTTTCCATCCTCATTGTATCCAGCAACTGTATGGGATTAACTCACCCAACCTCAGCATCTGAGTCAGAATTTGCATATTCTTGACAAACTAGTGCACCGACTTTCTCCTTCATGGGACAATCTCTTGCACGATGTGGACCATTGCAAATAAAACTGCCCTGATATTTGCTATAAGTATGGTCCTTCCCCTTTTTGGTCTCGACCTCTTTTCCTTTTCTTTCTTTCCATCAGCTTTCTTCTTCCAATCCTTCTCTTTGTTCTTCCCGAACTAGTGCACTGATTGTGGATAGCTTGATGGAGCAGATAAGGGCAATTTCGTCCCCCATTGCCCTTATCTGCTCCATCAAGCTATCCACAACAGATGCTTGTTCCACTCGAGCAGTGTCAAACCGTGTCACTAGGTCTTTGAGCAAATCAGTATGTGACAAACTAGTGCACTGATCTTGCATTGCTTACTGTGGAGACTAGAGAAAGAGTTCGTTTTCTCCAACAAGCACATGCTGATTTGCTCAAAGACCTAGAGACACGGTTTGACACTGCTCGAGTGGAACACGCATCTGTTGTGGATAGCTTGATGGAGCAGATAAGGGCAATGGGGGATGAAATGGGTGTACTTCAGAGGGCACTCAAGAACAGTCCAAACCACAATGATGAAGGGACGGTTTCTAAGATCAAAGTACTTGAACCAAAGCATTTCCAACGGAGCAGAAATGCCAGATGTTAGAGAACTTCTTATGGGACATGTCCATTGGGACCGGGTTTTCTAATCATCTTGACCATCTTCTAGAGTTAGTTGATGAAGATTCTGATAGAAAAGTTGGTGGCGACACCACGGGGGAACATCGAGTCCCGGGTACTAGTCCCACTTTGGAGAGGCTTCCTCTCTATGACTTCAGGGTTGTCCCTGACTCTACCGTTGATCCGAACTCGATTGATTGTTTGAGGTCTAAGTACGGCATTCCTGATAGTGTTTCTATCTCGGTTCCTCCCAAAGGCTATGAGTTTTTCAATCTCTCCAACGGCGAGCTTTCGATTTATGTGGCGGCTCTTGAGAATGGGGTCAGGCTTCCTCTTCATCCTACCTTTCGACGAGCTCTCAACGTCATCCAGCTCGCCCCTCTCTAGTGAACACCTGGCTTCTGGAGACATTTGATTGGCTTTCTCGTGCTATGGAGGGAACAATACTAGTTGAGCAATATGACGAGGGAGCCCGGAGCAGAGGAGCTGGCCTACCTTTTTCAAATCGGGAGCCTCTGTGGGGCTCCCCGGGCCAGTTCTATGCAAAAGACAAGAACAAGCTTAATTTTATCATTCCCAAGGATTCGAAGAAAGATCCCGCCTGGAAAGAAGAGTGAACTTGGCAAGGGGCGACTGGGGGAGCTCAATTTTTATTGGGGGCTATGAGTTCGAGGTCCCCATAATTTTCAGCGACAAACCATCCTGGGATCGAGATTCCCTGCCATCTGAGTCTGAAGCTGTTTTGAAGGCTATTCTGGCTAGGAACTACTTGAACCTGAAGTACCCAACCGCAGAAGCCTTCGATCCCCGCAGGGTGAATCAATACCTACGGATCTCCGATGCTATTCCTCGTAAGTAACACTGAATTATCTTGCTTTGTCTTGTTGACCAGCTCAATTCTGACGTTCTCCTTTTGTTTTGTTTACATATAGTTTTTATTGTTAAGCTAGCTTCTCGCGAAGCTCAGTAGCTCTGACAAGCTCGCAATCCTCCCCCATCCATCAGACTAACGCGGGGGGCTTCTCCTGCTACCTCGGAGAAGGAGAGGCTGATTTTTTTGGCCTGGATTACTCCTGCTCCCACTCCATCGCCTTCCCAGGTGAAATCCAAGATGGCTACCTTTGCGTCATGGGCTTCCAAAGCGATAAACAGAGGGGCACTCATTTCCCGGGTAGCTGGCGTTACTGCTCATGCTTCTTCTGCTCCATCTGCTGCTACTATTGCCTCATTTGCCCATATATTTGATACCGCTGCGATTCCAATCCCCCCAGCTTCGGAAAACTTTGAAGCAGGTGTCGCAGGGATTCTTCCTAGCTACTGTTGCCCTCAGTTAAGCTCGACAGGGCAGGACGAGATCTTGGAATAATTCATCGCATCATGCCCGGGTGCTGGGCTTTCTGGGATGGCCTCGATGCCCATTGATGTCTTGCTCACCAAGGGGTCTACTGTCTTAGCTGAGGTAATTGTTCTTTCTCTGTACTACTTCTGAGACTGCCAACTTAATCGGTTTCTAACCTTGGCTTTGTATCTCATAGGCCTTCAAGTTTAACGTGGCTATAGGCCACTAGGTAGCCCTCCTTTGTGACCGGGCTACCAAAGCTGAAGTCGAAGCTGAGAGAGCCATGGGATTACTCAAGCGGGCTCAAACATTAGTGGAAGAGATGACCTCTAGCCAAGGAAAAATGGAGACCGAGCTGGCAGAGCTTCGCTGTGATTATGAGAGGACGAAGCTGTCCTTTGATCAAGAAATTCTCCAGTCTACCCGGAGGGCCAAACAGAGGGACTCTTGGAAAACCGAAGCTAAAAGGTTGGACCTCGAGAATTAGTATTTGATTGCTCAGGTGGCCAAGTTGTAGGCTGATGCAGAGACCTCCTTTAGGAATTGATATTTCTATGCTTCCTTTTACGTTACAGAGGCTCTCCCCCTTCCCTTTGATCTATCGTCCATCGTTGGTTGGGATAGAAAGGAGATAATGACTAAGGCTGATGAGTTGTCTCGCCCTGACGATGATGAAGTGGTTCTCTCTAATTAGGTCAGAGATGGAAAGCAGCCCGTCCAAGCAGATCCTCCATTTCCTTCTCCCATTCTTACTACTTTAGGTCCTGGGAGTCTTCAAATAAGGTTTTGCCCGCGCAGTCCGAAGAAGATCACCCAAAAGCTAAGGAAGGAACAAGGAGCATGCCTAAGGGATCCTCTGGAACAGAATTGGAGGTTGACAGGAGCCAGACGGGGTCCATGGCTGCTCTTCTTGATGTGGCTATCCCTCCTGAGGTTATGGCAGTGATTAACGAAGTCTTGGAGGAGGATCCAGCTGATCAGCAAGAGGAACCTCTAGAGGGAGTGACAGCTGGCGAGGGTAACCAAGACGGGCAACCACCTGAAGGAGGAGTCGATGGCGGGGATCAGTATGAGGGAGTAGGAGTAGCAAGGGGAGAGGGCTCCTAAGCTACCGGTTCATGATTTGCCTTGATTGCCTGGAAAAGGGGGTGGGCGCCCTGCTTTACTCATGATTAGTTTAGTCTATCTTTTTTCTTTTTCATGTAGCTTGGAACTGGGGTTTCGGCTCCCTGTTTGATGACATGTAGCCTTTACCAGGGGATAGGCTCCCTTATAGTTTATAAAAGCTTAGTTATGATCTCCTTTGCATTTGTTTTGACTATTCCCGATAACGAGCTTCCATCTTGATGTAGAACTCCTTGCTTTATTTTTGATCTCGACCGTGAATCGACCCTATCTCTTTGTTCATACTTTAATCAGGCTTTGTAGGAAACTCTTATTATGGTGACCTTAATCATGCAAACGACACAAATATTTGTGTTTAAATCCGTTTCAGGAGAGGTAGCCCGATCGAGGCGTCAGGAGGGCTGTCCAGTTATTTTCTAGTTTCAAGATCTAGATTGCAACTATGCTCTTATACTCAGACCCTTCTTAGGGGTGGTTGCCCGACTAAGGCATCAGGACGACTGTCTAGCTATTTCATGGTCTCGAGGTCTGGATGACAACTATACTCTTATACTCAGACTCTTCTTGGGGGTGGTAGCCCGACCAAGGCATCAGGAAGGCCTCGACTGACCTTTTTGAAGCTAGGTGTGGCTTCGACTGACCTCGCGGCCTTCTAGGGACATTCTTCTGTGTTAATCGAGGTACAGACGAGTTTCTTGAGCATTTGCGAGATGACCTTGACTTCGGGGAGCTTCTAGTTTTGATGATACGGGCTAAGTCCGATCATTCCGGGCTCTATCCCGGATGTTTCCGGAGCCCACCCTTGTTCCTGGGGTGGTATCGTAGTTCAGCCCTGGATAGAGAGGTCTCCTGGTGGAAGCCCTCGGGTCCTGGCTTTATCCCAGATGTTTCTGGAGCCCGCTCTTATGCCTGGGGTGGTATCGTAGCTTGGCTCTGGATATAGAGGTCTTCAGGTGAAACTTTCAGGTATGGAACCAAGACCGGGTAGCCCAAAAGCAGTCCTCCCCATCGAGCATAAATTGACCTCGTTCAGGGTACAGCACTTTGAGCCCAAAAGTAACGAAGTAAGCTCTGGGCTAGTCTAGACCTCTTAGAAGAAAAGCAAGACCGGGTAGCAGAGAAAGTAGCGATATACCAGAGCAGGATCGCTAGATACTTCAACCAAAGGGTTAGAGCCCGAAAATTCAAGGAAGGGAATCTGGTACTTAGGAAAGTAACACTGAATACTCGGAAAAGATCGGATGGAGTCTTAAGTCCAAATTGGGAAGGGCCATATTTGATAAAGCTAGTTGTTCGCAATGGAGCTTATAAACTCGAAGACATGGACGGACGACCCATCAACCATACTTGGAATGCAGACCATTTGAAGAAATTCTACTCTTGAAAGGAGTTCTCAAGCAGACTACCCCCACTTAGTTTTCATTACAGGTCCTAATAAAGATTTACTACATCTCAATCATCAATAAAGTCATTTTCCTTTTCTCTTCCATCTTTGTCTCCAACCATGTTCAACGTTAGTGACTATACACTTGTATGGGAATTCGACATAAACCTCTCGAGACCAGGAAATAGCTTGATAGCCCTCCTGATGCCTTGGTCAGGCTACCACTCCCAAGAAGGGTCTGAGTGTAAGAGCATAGTTGCCTTCCAGATCTCGAGACCAGGAAATAGCTCGATAGCCCTCATGATGCCTTGGTCAGGCTACCACCCCCAAGAAGGATCTGAGTGTAAGAGCATAGTTGCATTCCAAATCTGGAGACCAGGAAATAGCTCGATAGCCCTCCTGATACCTTGGTCGGGCTACCACCCCCAAGAAGGGTCTGAGTGTAAGAGTATAGTTGCCCTCCAGATCTCGAGACCAGGAAATAGCTCGATAGCCCTACTGATTCCTTGGTCGGGCTACCACCCCCAAGAAGGGTCTGAGTATAAGAGCATAGTTACCTTCCAGATCTCGAGACCAGGAAATAGCTCGATAGCCCTCCTGATGCCTTGGTCGGGCTACCACCCCCAAGAAGGGTCTGAGTGTAAGAGCATAGTTGCCCTCCAGATCTCGAGACTAGGAAATAGCTCGATAGCCCTCCTGATGCCTTGGTCGGGCTACCACCCCCAAGAAGGGTCTGAGTGTAAGAGCATAGTTGCCCTCCATATCACGGGACCAGGAAATAGCTCGATAGCCCTCCTGATGCCTTGGTCGGGCTACCACCCCCAAGAATGGATCTGAGTGTAAAGGCATAGTTGCCCGCCAGATCTCAAAGACTAGGAAATAGCTAAGTAGCCCTCCTGATGTCTTGGTTGGGTTATCGCCCCATATATATAATGTTTGCTCTCGTGTGCAGGATCAAAATAGTCATAATTGCCTACACGAATCTTAATTGATGCTACAGATGCTACTCTGGATACCATTCAAGACCAGAAACAGAATAAAGTTCTCAAAAAGGCGCGTCAATTTATCATTAAGGGCAAGGGGAGCCTATCCCCCGATAAGGCTAAATCCAAATGGGAAGCCCAACCCCCGAACTCGGGCTACAAAAAGAAGAAGGAAAAATAAAAAACTGACAATGGCAAAGCAGGGTGCCCGCCCCTTTTTCCGGGCAATCAGAAACAAGTCATCCGCTTCAAGCTTTGGGACTATCATGGCTCCCCTCCGCTGGCCCTCCTCCCTCCTGCTGATCCGCGACATCAACCCCCTCTACAGGTAGCTGTCCATCTGGGTTATCCTCACCGACCGCTCCTCCATTTAGAGGCTTCATCGGATGATCAGCTGGATCTTCCTCCAAAACTTCATTGATTACGTCCATAACTTCAGGAGGGATAGCCGCGTCAAGAAGAGCAGCCAAAGGCCCAGACTGGCTCCTGTCGACTTCCATCTCTGTTAAAGCTGGATCACCTGATGGGCTCCTAACCTCTTCACCAGCTCCTGATTGGTCCTCCTCGGATCGAGAAGACATCACTTTGCTGGAAGACTCCCCAGGACCTGAGGGGATAAATGAAGGAAGATGGAATGAGGGATCTGACTAAGCGGGCTGCTTCCCAGTTCCTGCCGGGCTAGAGGGGACCACCTTGTCGCCCTCAGGGCGAGATAAATCGGTAGCTTTGAGCATTATTTCCTGTCTGTCCCAGCCCGCAATAGACGATAAATCAAAGGGAGGAGGAAGAGCTTCCACGGCCTGAAAAGAAGCATAAAAATACCCATCGCTGAAGGAGGTCTCCGCATCAGCTTGCAGCTTGGCCACCTGAGTGATTAGAGACCAATTCTCGAGGTCCAGCTTCTTAGCCTCAGATCTCCAGGAATCCCGCTGCCTAGCCCGCCGAAGAGATTGAAGACGCTCCTGATCGAAAGATTTCTTCATCCTCTCATGATCGCAGCGAAGCTTAGCCATCTCGAGCTCGATTTTTCCCTGGCTGGAAGTCGCCTTTTCCACTAAAGACCGAGCCTGTTTGAACAGTTCCCCGGCTTTCTTGGCTTCAGCTTCGGCTTTTATAGCCCGATCACGGAGAAGGGCTACCTGCTGGCCCATCGCGACATTGACATTAAAGGCCTACAAATATAAAACCCGAGTTAGAAACTGAACGAGTTAACAAAAATAGCGTGAAGGAAATACAATTACCTCAGCTAAGATAGCAGATCCCTTGGTTATAAGGACATCCACAGGCATAGAAGCCATCTTGGAGATCCCGCCACCTGGATAGGACGCTATGAACTGCTCCAAGACCTCGTCCCGCCCTGTCGAGCTCGACTAAGGCCGGGAGCGGCTAGAAGGAGCCCTCGCAACATCTTTCCCAGAAACATCTGAGGCTTTGGTTGTTGGAAGCGCCGTGAAATCAGGTGTTTGAGTCAAAGAGGTAGCGACTTTAGCTGCCATGGCCGAGGGGGCAGAAACAGCCGGGCCAACCACCTGGGGAGCTTTGCCCAAAACCCGGAAAGCCCGCAAGGCCAGAGTGGCTATCTTGGACCCAGCCGGAGAGACAGAAGAAGCCAGGGTAGGTTCGGCCCCAGAGGAGGGAAGAGAAGCTCCACCTTGAGGAGAGCGTGAGACGTGTCGGGTGGCTGGCTCCACGATAAAGACTGTGAATAAACAGATAAAAAAAATGTTAGAACCAAGCTAAGTAATAAGAAGAAGCGACACAAGGATACATACGAGGAATAGCGTCTGAAATCCGTAGATATTTGTTCACCCTACGAGGGTCAAAAGCTTCAGCGGTAGGGAACTTCAGATTCCGGTAATTCCGGGCTAGAATAGCCTTTAAGACGGCTTCGGACTCGGCAGGCAGGGAGTCCCGGTCCCAGGAGGGCTTGTCACTGAAAGCCGTAGGAACCTCAAATTCATGCCCTCTGATGAAAATCGAGCTCCCCCAGTCATCCCCCACCAGGATCCATTCTTCTTTCCATACGGGATCCTTCTTCGAAGCACCAGGAATGATGAAATTGAGCTTATTCTTGGCCTTGGCGTAGAACTGACCCCAGACAAGCTCCCAATCTGAAAAAGATACGCCAGCTCCTCTGCACTTGGCTCCCTTGTCACTTTACTCATCTGGCATTGTTCCCTCCATAACACAAGGAAGCCAATCAAATGCCTTCAGAAGCCCGGCGTTAACTGGAGGGGAGCGAGCTGGATGGCGTTTACAGCTCGCCGAAGGGTCGGATGAAGGGGAAGCCTGACCCCGTTCTCAAGAGCGGCCACATGGATCGGAAGCACGCCTTTAGGGGGTTGAAAAACTTGAAATTCTTGGGAGGCACCGAGATGGATACACTGTCGGGGATGCCAAACTTTGATCTCAAGCGGTCAATCGACACCGGGTCAATGGTGGAATCTGGGATAACCCGGAAATCGTAGGGAGGGAGCCTCTCCCCAAGAGGACCAGGAGCCGAGACCCGATGCTTCCCCGCAGCACCACCAGCCATTTCTTTATCGGAATCATCATCGACGATGTCTAAAGGGTGGTCGGGATGGTTGGAGAACCCAGTCTCAATAGATACATTCCTACTGGATCGCCGACGTTGTGAGGTGGGCGGGGAATCATCACCGTCAGAACTCCTCCTAGCCCGCTTCCCCAGACTAAGACTGACGACCTCCTCGCCGTCAAATATGGAATCATTTGAATCACGACTGTTTTTCGACATTATAGAAGACGGAGAATGAAGAAAGAATAGAAGACGAAGAATGAAGAAAGAAGCAAGCTTGGAGGAAAAACTGTGGAAATATTTCTCAACAAAAGGTTCTTTTAGCTCGAGAAGATGTGAGGAAGATGAAGAGGAAAACAGACATATATATATAGGCAGGAGGGCAACAGCTCAAGTTACCAGGATACTCGTTTGGTAACTGTAAAAAATTGACTCGGTAACGTAACCGGATTAAACTCGAAAGCCGGCTAATCATCTCATGCCACATCATTTACGCAGTTAAGAGGAAGATCTCCCCAAGATCCTGGTAACGGTAAAAAATCTCGGGGACTGCCGTAACGTGATCAGATTAATTCAAAGATAAAATAGTCGGTTCACAACACGTCACTCAAATGAAGAAATTTCCCAAAATTTCGGTAACGGTAAAAAGAGGAAGATTTCCCAAATAAAGTGAGAATCTGACCTCAACCCCGAGCTCGACGTCTGGTGTTCAAGTCAGAGGGGACTTTTGTTAATAGCCAAAATTGGCTAAGGACCAAAGGGAAAATTTTCACTTCCTAGACTTGGTTCCATACCCTAAAGTTTCACCTGAAGACCTCTATATCCAGAGCCAAGCTACGATACCACCCCAGGCATAAGGGCGGGCTCCAGAAACATCTGGGATAAAGCCCGGACCCGAGGGCTTCCACTAGGAGACCTCTCTATCCAGGGCCGAACTGCGATACCACCCCAGGAACAAGGGCGGGCTCCGGAAACATCCGAGATAGAGCCCGGAATGATCGGACTTAGCCCGCATCATCAAAACTAGAAGCTCCCCGAAGTCAAGGTCATCTCGTAAATGCTCAAGAAACTCGTCTGTACCTCGATTGACACAGAAGAATGTCCCTAGAAGGCCGCGAGGTCAGTCGAAGCCACACCTAGCTTCAAAAAGGTCAGTCGAGGTCACATCTAGCTTCGAAAAAGTCAAGAGAAGCCAGATGTGGCTCCAAGCTGGATAAAACTTCTCAGACATCAAGGTCGAAATACTAAACAACCTCCCTGGTTGATGCGTCACACCATATCGTCATGTCCCGCGACTTCTATAAGGATCATACTGAAAGGATACGAGGAATGCATTAAATCATACCTGGAAGCGTTATCTACATGCATAACAAGTAATGAAATCCAAAAAGGAAACAAACTGATCTCCACTACGATACTCTCAATTCGGGCGTCAATATAAAAGTCAAATGATATTAATGCAAGAAATCTCGCCCGATAAGGAAGAGACTGAGACAATCACTGAGACAATCAAGGGAGAATCAGTTTGTTGACCTACAAACCATGTATAAATAGAAAAGAAAAGAAATGAAAGAGGAGACTACTATTTGACAGGCATACGACTAGCAATCGACCATTCACCAAAGAGAGTTGAGAGAAAAGAGAGAAGAATCTTTGTATTCGTGTACCATGCATGCTAAATAAAAACGTTCTTGTTTATTTGTCACTATATAAACCACTGTCACATATATAAAGAATTTTGGCCACCACCTACATGGTAGTGGTCTCGAGGGCGTTAACAGAGATTTCTCATCCCGAGCAAAATTTCCATTAACACCATATATTGATTTCTGCAACTTGCATACCTTTTCCATTTGGCCCTTTTCAATGAATCCTTCTGGTTGCATCATATAGATGCTTTCGTCAAGACTTCCATTAAGGAAAGCTGTCTTGACGTCCATTTGCCAAATCTCTAAATCTAAGGATGCTGCAATGGATAAGAGTGTCCTAATGGATTTAAGCATGGCCACAGGAGAGAAGGTTTCCTTGTAATCGATACCTTCTTTCTGTGTGTAACCTTTAGCTACCAATCTAGCTTTAAAAGTTTCCACCTTTCCATCCATACCTCTTTTCCTTTTGTATACCCACTTGCACCCAATGGGTTTTATCCCTTTAGGCAAGTCTACAAGGGACCAGACTTTGTTATCGAACATGGATTCAATCTCAGATTGCATTGCCTTTTGCCAATGGTGACAATCAACATCCTCCATTGCTTCCTTGTACGTGTAGGGATCATCGTCATCAGGGAGATTCTCAACAGATTCTCCTAGACAAATGTATCTTTCAGGTTGGGTTCTAACCCTCCCACTACGACGAGGAATGGTAGGTTGTTGATTTTGTATTGGAGTGGAAATTACAATTGGGTTAGGTTGTGAAACCTCTTATGGAATTGTATCTCCTGACATATCATTCAGGACAATTATACTTTTGGGAACAAAATCATTCATATAGTCCTTATCCAGAAATGTAGCATTTGTTGAAACAAACACTTTTAGATTTGAAGGACTATAGAAATAATATCCTTTAGTTCCTTTTGGATACCCCACAAATATGCTTGTTTCCGAACATGACTCCATCTTTTCTGTCTTTCCTTTTAACACATGTGCAGGACAACCAAATATCCTTATGTGTTATAAACTAGGCTTTTGCCCAATCCATAACTCATATGGTGTTCCAGGAACCGACTTCGATGGTACCACGTTTACAATATATATTGCAGTTTGTAGAGCATATCCCTAAAAAGTAATAGGAAGTGTTGAATAACTCAACATAGACCTAACCATGTTCAAAAGAGTTCTATTTCTCCTTTCTGCTACCCCATTTTGTTGAGGTGTACCTGGTGCAGTAAACTGAGAAACTATCCCATTATCAATAAGATATTGCTGAAACTCACCAGATAGATATTCTCCACCACGATCAGATCTCAAGATTTTTATGCGTTTCTCAAGCTGATTTTCTACTTCAGCTTTGAATGCTTTGAACATATCAAAAGCATCCGACTTATGTCTCATGAGATACACATAACCAAATCTTGAGTAATCATCTGTGAAGGTGATGAAGTACTCATATCCACCTTTAGCTTGAATGCTCATAGGACCACATACATCAGTGTGTATTAGTCCTAAACATTCAATGGCTCTTGCACCTTTGGTATTGAATGGCCTTTTGGTCATTTTACCTTCCAAACAAGATTCACAAGTTGGTAGATCATCAACCTTTAAGTCACTTAAAGGTCCGTCACATACCAATCTTTTAATCCTATTAAGGTTAATGTGACCTAGGCGTAAATGCCAAAGGTAGGTTTCATCTTTTGATAATTTTACTCTTTTATGATTAGGTTCCGTTATTTCTATGTCTAACGAGTGAGAGATATTTCTATGCAAAAAGAATAGACCATTTTCCAATGTACCTTTGCAAACAATTTTGTCATTCTTACTAATAATAAAAGCTTTATTAAAAGTAACCGAATATCCATATTTATTTAAACAAGAAACTGAAATTAAATTCTTTTTGAATTGAGGTACATAATAAACGTCTATTAAATCTAAATGCCTACTAGAATCTATAATAACTCTAATATCTCCCACTGCACTTGCAGACACTAACGATCCGTTGCCCAAATGCAAATTGATTTCATTCTTATTCAGCCTTCTCCTTTCTTGGAACCCCTGTAAAGAATAACAAACATGATTAGTGGTTCCAGAGTCTATGATCCAAGAATCTGTAGAATTTGCCAGAAAACATGTTTCAAGATAATTAATATTACCTTCTTCCTTCTTGTTCTGGGACTTTGGGCAATTTCTTTTCCAATGTCCCTTTTCACCACAAAGGAAGCATTTCCCTTTGATCTTGGTTACTTTCTTAGTCTCCTTCTTGGTAGGCCCAAGTTGCTTTCTCTTCTGTTGTTTCTTGACCTTCTGACGGGTCTTAACAGTAGCAACTTTACCAACCATATGAATCTCTTGATCTTTGCTTTTCACAAGGATCTTTTTAACGCTTTGAACAACTTACATCAGGCCCTGCAAGGTGTATTCCTTTTTGTTCAAGGTGTAGTCAAACTTGAACTGATCAAAGGAATTTGATAGTGAGTTGACAACCATGTCAATTTTGGTCTCACCATCTATCTCAGCGCCATTTAATTCTGCAATATTTAGATGTGCTATGACTTTCATCATGTGATCTTTCACAGCCTGTCCAGGTTTTATCCTAAGATTCATAAAAGCAGTCACTGCCTCTCTCTTAGTCGTCCTATACCTCATAGCAAACATTTCTTCCAGAGACATCATAATATCAGCAGCAGACCTCATTCCTTCATGCTGCTGTTGCAACACGTCGGAGATAGTAGCCATAATGTAACATTTGGCCATATCATCTGAGGTCTTCCACTGCTCATACTCATCTCTTTGCAAAATACTTGATTCATTATTAGGAGCAGGTGGTTTAGGAGTAGTTAGAACAAACTTATGTTTTTCACTTTGCAGCAACAACCCAATTTTCCTTTTCCATGTGACATAATTATCTCCAGTTAAAGTGTTATCTTTCAGGATGTTCATAAGTGATGGGGTCATGATTTCTGAATAAAACAAAAAGCATATATAAGTAAATAATCATGATAAAGCACTTTCGAATATTTATCTTGAATTAATTAAATAACTCAATCGTGAAAAATTCAACGGTGATCCAACACCCATAAATGTTACGCCTCCTTCGGGAGTTCGCACCATTTACTAGTTGGACTAGGTCCCACCTAATTGTTAACATAACAACCATCGTTTTCAATTTTAGCCTTGCAATTTTATTAACAAGAACTCTCGGGAGGATATTAATAAAATTACATAGAGTGTGTTACCAAGATATCGACCCTCAATTTTCTCTCACAAAAATCCCTCCTCTGGGAGTAGATCTCGTTTGAGTCAATTGTCTAGTCTATCCTTGTAAGGAAGTATTTTGCTAAATTCCATTTATGGACGTCCCTCGGGGGGATTACCAATAAATAATAAAGCTCAACTAACCTTGGAGGCCATAGGTGTTCTAACACACCTTCTCCCACTCAATTATTTAAGGCGTGTGATTTAATTCCAAAGAATGATTTTACCAAGTTATCTAGATGCCAATTAGATACCTAAATCATTCAATGCATGTTCATACCAAAAGAGATATATGAGTGGCACTCCTATTCTATATAACATGTTATCATACAATAACAAATATTGTAATATTTATACATAAAAATAAATAGCCACAATTTTGGTCCATCCTAGAAAAGCATGTAAATTACAATTGTACGGAATACAAAAAACTCCTTTCTTGGCGAACAAGACTTCAAGCGACCATCTCGCGCACGTAACTCGCGTGCCTGAAGATCACCAAGCAGCCCATGCGCACGCCTAGCCCATGCAAGGGCATGAGCTGCCGCATGGCCAGCCCATGCATGGGTCGCGCGCGCTGCTGCACCGCAACTAGCGCAGCTGCACGCTTGGTTGCGTGCGCGCTTGTTGTCTCGGTGCGCGCGGGTGCCAAGCTCGGTTCCGGATGCTCCAATTTCTTCAAATCTTCGAGTCTTCGAATCTTGAATATATTACAACTTATTTTATACAATAAAATACTGCAGAAATATTTTTTTATTTAAACTACTGCAGTAATTTTTTTTTACAAATAAAAAACTGCACTTATTTTAATACAATAAAAAACTGCACTAAATTTTAATACAATAAAAAACTGCAGTATTTTTACAATAAAATTAATAAGAACTTAGCAACTACCAAGAAGGAATTATGGCGATAATAGACCACCCTTCTTGTTACAATTCCGAAACAAAAAATACATTGAAATTCTAGGACCAAAATCGGGCAATAACAATTCACTTTATAACAACATATATATATCCATACATTCCACATGTAATTATATATGCGAATACCTAGAGTGCCATCTCTTTCTAAAACATGCATAATCACAATAAAAAGAAATAGATTCATGTATATATACGTTAATTAATTAAGGGTACAACCAAGGCTCTGATACCAACTGTAGGGAAAAATTGCTTAAAACCGCAGCGGAAGGTGAAAAAATAATTTTCGTATAGTTTAAAATTTTTCTAAAGATTTGAACCTTAACCCTTTAATTAATTAAACTCAAATATACGGTTAGAGTTAAATACCTCTTGTCGCGTGATCCGATTGACTTACGTCGATGGTAATCCGCAAGATCTTCAATCCTAGCACGTACGTGAATCACCTAGGAGCGTGGTCTCCCTTTTTCTTTGAATTGCTTACCTTAGAATGGATGTATGGAATTTCTGATCTTGATCTTCAATAGTAAAACACCAAGAGCCTAAAAAAAATAGTTCCGGTCACTTTTGAATTCACAATCAATATGATTGAAACTTGCGTAACCCTAAATCGAAAGTGTGCACAAAACCTTTTGATGTTAAAGGCTTGTAAGTGCACTATCGAATGAGAACTTATTTTTTTTTCTCTCTTGGCCGAAAATCTATGTGTATAGAGTAGGATTTTTTATTTTCAAAACAATCAAAAATCTCTCTCTATTTTGCTTCTTGGTGGCCGAAAATTCATAACCTTATATTATAGGTTGGCCGAATTTTCTCCTTCACCAAGTAGGGTTGGCCGAATTCATTGAATAGGAAATCTAGGGTTGGTTAATTTCCTTACTTGAAAAAGAATTATCCTTTTCCCTAATTCCTATCAATTCAAGAATCCTAACCCTTGTAGGACTAGTGGTTGCCGAATTCTTAGTATAATAAGGAGTGCATGTGGACTTAATCCTTACCACATTAGGACACCTATCACTTAAAAGAATTCCAACCGTAATCCAACACATAGTATTTAATTTATTGATCAGGAAAAGATTTTCATTTAAACTATTAATTAATTAAATAATTAATTAATTCCCATTTAATCAAAACAATAAAATAAAATAATATCTTGGGCTATTTTATTTAGCCTTGCCGCCCACACCATGTATATATGGGCCCAATATTATTTTTCTTATTTTATTTAATCCATTAGACTTTAAATAAAAGCCCACATGTGAACCAGACTTATTCTTACTAAAAGAAACAAGCCTACATGTCTCCTTTTAATATATTAATATAATAGTACAGCTCATTAAATAAATAATAGACATATTATATTCTTAATATATTAAATGCAATTCTAGATGGACCCATAAATTGGTCCGGTAGAATATATCAAGTGATCCATGCAAGTACGTGTGGATTGTGGATCTTGGCGGGCTATCTAAATTTAAGCTTCAATAGACATAACCTAATCACAATCAACAAATGATTCACTTAGGTCCGATCTATTAATTTTAACTCATTCCACTAAAGAGCTAAAATTGAACTCTTAAATAAAGATAGAATAAGGAGATGTTTCTCATTCATACCCTATACAATCTTATAGGAGATGGTGTATCCTCGTGAATAATATCAGTAATCGCCAAGAGCTCATAGATCACCTATAGCTCTCCAAGTTACCATATTTTCTCATATGACCACATTTTGAACTTGGATATTTTGACTTGTCTAGAAGCCATGTCTTCAATAATCATTATTGAAAACTCAACGTTGAGATTTTAATATCCAATACCTCAAAACATCCATATGATGATATTACACTCTCATTTAATAAATTGAGCCACGATGTCCATATCTATAAATGAAGTCCTCTATCGATTAACAAATGAATACCACAAAACTATCGAGGATAGACTATGCTATATAATCGTACTCATTGATAGCTCAAATGATAACACTTGCAACCATAAGTCCATCATTTATCTCAGGATTTAGATAGACTCTCCGATTGTCCTGATAATGAAAAGACTTATATCTAGTGACGGTTCTAGATAAAGTATTTCATTGTGATCCAGTTCAATGCACCCAGTGCACTAGATTCTTTTACTCGAAAACCTTTCGATGATTTTAGACTCATCATAACTCATTTGATCCCACTCAAATGCTAGTAAAAGAATTCTACAACTTTATCAAGATAGAGGTGCCCAACCTTTAACTTAAGTTTTGAACGTTATTCAAGACTAACTAAAGAATTGTGTCTACCTCATACATATCCGGATGTACAAACAATTCTTCATATCTCATAGTCTTTTGACCTTATGATTATTTACCTTGACAATTATAATTATAAATGCTATAAGATTTTGCAGAATCAGAAATCACTTTATTTATATGAAAAGATTGTCAATTACAATATTACACTCTTGCTATTTAGCATAATCCTAATAGTTGGTGGATTCCACCAGCCCCGTTGGTCTGAGGATGGGCTACTGAAGCGAGCCTGAGGTCGATTCCCAATCCTTTGCGAAAGTCTTTGAATTGGGCGTTGTCAAACTGCTTACCTAGGTCGGCTACAATGATGAAAGGGTTCCCGAATCTACAGACTACTTTAGTTTAATGAACTTGGTCGTATTCTTTTCTGATATTCGAGAAAGAGGTCGTGCCTCGACCCATCTTATGAAATAATTGATAGCCACGATAGGATATTTAACTTGTCCATGAGCGGTGTGAAGCGGTCCAATCAAGTCGATCCCTCACATAGCAAAGGGGTAGGGTAAACTGAGAGAGGACAGTCGCTCTGGTGGCAAGTGGTTCAAGTTTGAAGTCCTTTGACATGGCTCGCAAGATCGTACAAAGCTTCTTGTGTCTTGGTGGATGGTCGACCAGTAGTACCTCATACGGAGCACTTGATACGCTAAAGCTTCTCCACCGATGTGGTTCCCGTAATCCCCAGAATGAACCTCCCTTAGCGCCCATTTAGCGTCATCAGGATGTAAACATCGAAGTAAGGGGAGAGATCTATCCCTCCTGTAGAGGTGCCCATCTACAAGGCAATATCGGACAGAGAGCCTTTTAATTCTTAGGGCTTGATCGGGCTCCTGGGGAAGATTTCCCTCTTGGAGGTAGGCAACGATCAAGTCCATCCAGCAGGGCTGACGATCCAGGGAACAAATTTCCTTACTTGCGGCTATGCTTGGTTGGGAGATCACTTAGAGGGGGACTCCTCGTGGTAAGGACCGACCTCCATTTGCGGCTATCTTGGCTAAAACATCTGCGCGGTGGTTTTGGTGTCGAGGCACCTGATCGATCTTGAATCCCTTAAATTTATTTTTAATTGACTGAGCTAGCTTTAAGTAAGCGGCCTTGTTATCTCCCTTTGCCTGGTAAACCCCAGACACCTAATTGACTACAAGTAATGAGTCGCTCTTGATTTACACGTAGTCTGCCTCCAGTTCGATGGCTGCCTTCATCTCGGCTAGGAGGGCTTCATATTCTGCATCATTATTGGTGGCTTTGAATTCGAATCTAAAGCAGTGACAGAATTTAGTCCCTTCTAGGTCTATTAAGACCACACCAGCTCCTCTCCCAGCCTACCCAGATGCTCCATCTGTATAGAGGGTCCAAGGCTTGCAATCTTCTGGCCAATTATCGATCTCGAAAATCTTCTCAGGGACAATATTCGTTGCTACAGGGTTCACTTGGCCGGGGAGCGCTGAAAATTCGGCAACGAAGTCTGCCAAAGCTTGCTCTTTAATCATGGTCCTATGCTTATACTTTAAGTCGAACTGAGTGAGCTCTAGGGCCCATAAGACTAGCCTTCCAGACATGTCCGGTCTTTCTAAGAATTGGCAAAGAGGTTGGTCCGTCACCACTGCTATTGAATGAGCTTGAAAATAGGGACCGAGATTTCTCGCTGAGGTCACCAAAGCATAGGCGACTTTTCCAGGAGAATATAATTTTTTTCTCACTTGGTTAAAGCATGACTCACATAGTATATGGGCCTTTGAATCCCGTCACCACACTCCTTGGCCAAAGCTCCGCTTACTGCAGTTTCTAAGACGGCTATATAGATTTGCGGTCCCTTTCTGGGATCCGGCTTGACTAACAGTGGTGGGCTTGTTAGGTATTTCTTTAAGGCTTGGAAAGCTTGCTCACTTTCCGGGCTCTATTTCATGTTTCTCCCTTGCTTGATGGCTTTGAAGAATGGGAGGCACTTATCGGTGGAGCGAGAGATGAATCTGTTGAGCGCTGCTACATGCCCAGTCAAAATTTGCACCTGTTTGAGTGAAGTGGGGGATTCCAAGTCCAAGATAGCTTTGATTTTTTCTAGGTTGGCCTCTATGCCTCTTTCATGAACCATGAAACCAAGAAACTTCCCCGCTGTTACCCCGAAAGCGCACTTGGAGGGGTTCAACCTCATCTGGTTTTCTGTTAGGATTAGAAAGGTCTTGCGAAGGTCTTCCTGATGTCCTTCTACAGTTTGTGATTTTATGATCATGTCATCGATGTATATCTTCATCATCCTTACAACCTCGGGCTTGAGCAGCTTGTTAACCAGCCGCTAGTATGTAGCCCCCGCATTCTTCAAGCCAAACGGCATTACCTTGTACCAATACAAGCCCTTCCCAGTAAAGAAGCTAGTCTTATCTTGGTCAGCTGGGTGCATCTTAATCTGGTTATACCCCGAGAACGTGTCCATGAAACTAAGAAGTTTATTTCCGGGCGTAGAGTCGACTAGCTGATCGATCTTTGGTAAATGAAAGCCATCTTTTGGACATGCTCGGTTAAGGTCGGTGTAATCGACACACATACGTCATTTCCCATTCGCCTTCGTAACCATGACTACGTTGGCGATCCATTTTGGGTAGCGCACTTCTCTGATAACCCCTGCCTTGATCAATTTGTCTACTTCTTCCTGCACCGCAGCGTTCCTCTCAGCGTTAAAATACCGCATCTTCTGTTTGACGGGCTTAACTGTTGGATCTACTCCTAATCGATGGGCAGCCAATGATACCGGGATCCCGGGCATTTCATCGTGGCTCCAAGCGAAGATGTCGCTGAATTCTCTAAGAAGCCCAATTAAGCCTTCTTTCACTCCTGGTTCAAGGGTAGCTCTGACCTTGACGACCTTGGAGGGATCATCACTTCTGATGGGTATCTCCTCTAATCTATCTACGAGTTGCCCACTGGCCCATTCCTTGCTCTGTTCTTCCTCATAAGGCATAATGGGCTCGCTGTCTGGATGCTCCATGGGCTCCATTTCTTCCTAGACTATCCGAGATGCTTCCATGTCTTGGATCGCCGTAACCTTTACGAACTATTTTGCTAAAGCCGTAGGATTGGCGGACACCGCGTAGCACTTCTTAGCTGCTTGTTGGTCTCCGTGTACCTCTCCCACCTTGGTTCCCACTGGGAACTTCATGACATTGTGGTATATAGACAAGACTCTTTTCAAGGAGGACAGGAATGGTCTTCCCAAGATGGCGTTGTAGGCCGATGGGGTGTCAACCACAACAAAGTCTGTCATAACATTTTGTTGGAGAGGCGTGGTTTCGACAATCACTGGGAGGATCTTCGATCCCACCGGGATGATCAAATCCCTGGTAAATCCATAAAGCGAAGTTGTACAGCTATTTTAACACCATTGCTTCAGGTTTAGTTTTTCCAAGGTATCTTTGAAGAGGATATCTGCACTGCTGCCCATATCTACAAGCACTCGATGGACCATGCAGTTGGCAATCTGTATCGTGATCACCATGGGATCATCATGAGGCTGCACGGTGTTAGAGACATCTGCTTCAGTGAAAACAATTTTTGCTGACTGGGAGGGCTCCGCCGGACTTTGGCTGACCTTGAAGATACCCCGACCTTCTTCTACACGGGGAATCTTCCTTATGTGGTTTTTCTTGGAATTATTAGAGGTACAGGCCAATGTGGGACCTCCGCTGATGGTGTGTATCACTTGTATCTGTTGCATTAAATCAGTTTGTTCCCCCCTTTCTCTTCTCCGCGTGTTCGCGGATCTCGGCTTGTACCTCTCTTCCAGTCTGAATATTGTCTCTGACCTGCTGCAAGAACTCAATCAAACATCCTCCCTTATCAGGGCTTCGATCTGGTTACGCAAATTATAACACTCTGACGTATTGTGGCCCACATCTTTATGGAAGTCGCAGTACTTATACCGGTTCCTCCTGTCGACAGAGGCTTTCATGGGTGCGGGCTTTTCGAGTAGCCCGTTATCCCGTATAGCAAGGTAGACTATTTCCCGGGAGGCGTTCAGGGGGGGTGTAATAATCATACCCCTTCTCCCCTCATATTTTGGGGGCTACGGTCCTAAAAGAAGCTGAAGCTCACGGAGGGGTTTGTCTAGTTTGATATCTTTCTTGCCTGAGCTAAGCAGCCGGGAAACGGTATGTCGATCTATTAGAAGGTTTGTTCTGATTTTTCTGAGCTGGCTCAGATTTGGGAGCTTCTTTTTTTATGACGCTTTGCCGTTCTCATATCATCGTGTTCCATCTTGACTTTGAGTTGTTCGTCGATCTTGACCTACTCAAGAGCCCGATCGTAGGCCTCCTGGTAAGTCTCTGGAGGTCTCTTGGCGAAGGAACGAAAAAGCTTGCCCGCCCACAGGTTCCTCCTGAAATTGGCGAGAGTCTCTTTCTCTGCGAAGACTCCCATCTGTATGACTTCTTTGTGAAAACGTTCCACGTACGATCGAAGTGATTCACCCGGCTCCTGAATTACATATTGGAGGTGTATGGGATCTTTTGGACGAGGTTTGACTCCTTGGAACTGCGAGCAAAATCCGTTGATAACTTTGTGAAAGAATCCACGCTACCCGCAGGTAGCTTCCTGAACCAGGTCTTCACGTAGTCGGTTAGGGTCGTTGGGAACATCCTACACATAGCTGCTCTGGTAGTATTCCGGACCTCCATCTATTGGACGAAGTTCTCTAGGTGACTTAAAGGGTCTTCCGCTCCGGAGAACTTATCTGTTGGTATTTTAAATTTTAGTGGGAGCTCCGCTTCCCGGACCCTCTGTAGGGAAAAATCGATATAAAACGCAGCGGAAGAAAGGAAAAATAGATTTCGTATGGTTTTAAAATTTTTCTCAAAGTTGAACCTTAACCTTTTAATTAATTAAACTCAAATATATACGGTTAGAGTTAAATACATCTTGACGTGTGATCCGATTGACTTACGTCGATTGGTAATCCGTAAAATCTTTTCCGATGCCCGTGAACAGTACCCGCGTGAACAGTGATCGTGAACAGTACCCCCCCCCCCCCCCCCCCCCCCCCCCGGTGAACAGTGATCGTGAGCAGTACCGCGAGATCTTCCAATCCGAACACGTACGTGAATCACCTAGGAGCGTGGTCTCCCTTTTTCTTTGAATTGCAAACCTGAGAATGGATGAACAAAGTTTTCTTTTTCTTTTGTTAGTCACAAAACAATCAAAAGAAGACAAAAATTATTCCGGTCACTTTTGAGTCTCAATCTAATGATCGAAACTCGCGTGAACCTAATTCGATGTTGTACACACAAGCTTATTGATGAATAACCAATCAGTGTACTATCAAAGAATAATCTCTTCTCTCTTTTATGTTTAGTAGAATACAAATTATCATTTTCTATGAATTGAGAAGAAGAAGAAAAATTGAATCATTCAATCAACTATTGTGTCCGAATTCTATATGTGGTATTATATAGGTGGCCGAAATTTTACTTCCTCTTCTATTTAGGATTGCGGAAATCTTCCTCTAAATGGACTAGGGTTGCCGCAAATCACATACCAAAAAGAGTTTGTGTTGCACCCTAATTTCCATCAACCTTTAGACTTCAAAACCTAATCCAACTCATAGATATTTTTATTCTTTTATTGACTAAATAAAAAGACTTCTTATTTGATTAAATAAATAAAATTATTTATTTATTTTCTTATCAAACAAGTCTTTTACTTTTAATATACTACTACCAATAGTATAACTTTAGGAAATATATTTCTTGATCAGAAAAAGATTTGTTTCTTAATTAAACAATTAATTAATAAATTAACTAATTCTTATTTAATTAAAACAATGAAACAAAATAATATATTAGGTTAATATATACACTTTGCCGCCCCACTTTTATAAATGGGCCATATATTATTTTCTTATTTCATTTAATCCATTGGACTTTAAATAAAAGCCCACATGTGAACCATACCCATTCTTATTAAAAGAAACAAGCCAACATGTCTCCTTTTAATATATTAATATAATAGTGCAGCCCATTAATTAAATAATAGACATATTATATTCTTGATATATTAAAAACAATTCTAGATGGACCCTTAAATCGGCCCGGTAGAATATATCAAGTGATCCATGCAAATACGTGTGGATTGGGGATCTTAGCGGGCTATCTAAATTTAAGCTTCAATAGACACAACCTAATCACAATCAACAAATGATTCACTTAGGTCCAATCTATTAATTTTAACTCATTCCACTAAAGAGCTAAAATTGAACTCTTAAATAAAGATAGAATAAGGAGATGTTTCTCATTCATACCCTAGACAATCTTATAGGAGATGGTGTATCCTCGTGAATAATATCAGTAATCGCCAAGAGCTCATAGACCGCCTATAGTTCTCCAAGTTACCATATTTCCTCATATGACCACATTTCGAACTTGGATACTTTGACTTGTCCAGAAGCCATGTTTTCAATAATCATTATTGAAAACTCAACGTTGAGATTTAATATCCAATACCTCAAAACATCCATATGATGATATTATACTCTCATTTAATAAATGGAGCCACGATGTCCATATCTATAAATGAAGTCCTCTATCGATTAACAAATGTATACCACCAAACTATCGAGGATAGACTATGCTATATAATCGTACTCATTGATAGCTCTAATGATAACACTTGAAACCATAAGTCCGTCATTTATCTCAGGATTAAGATAGACTCTCCGATTGTCCTCTTTAATGAAAAGACTTATATCTAGTGACGGTTCTAGATAAAGTATTGCATTGTGATCCAGTTCAATGCACCTAGTGCACTAGATTCTTTTACTCGAAAACCTTTCGATGATTTTAGACTCATCATATTCATTTGATCCCACTCAAATGCTAGTAAAAGAATTCTACAACTTTAACAAGATAGAGGTGCCCAACCTTTAACTTAAGTTGTGAACGTTATTCAAGACTAACTAAAGAATTGTGTCTACCTCATACATATCCGGATGTATGAACAATTCTTCATGTCTCATAGTCTTTTGACCTTATGATTATTTACCTTGACAATTATAATAATAAATGCTATAAGTAATTGTAAGAATCAGAATTCATTTTATTAATATGAGAAGATTGTCAATTACAATATTACACTCTTGCCATTGAGCATAATCCTAACACCCTCCTTGTAAGGGGAGCGTTCATCTCGCTTAATGGATCCTTCTTATCCTCCTTGTTCTTTCCATTTCTTATCTGCTAGACCTCTTTCTGTAGCTTTACCAGCTGATCCCTCAGTAGCTTGTTCCAGGGTTTCTTTGAATTGACCTCAGATTCTTCGCTGTCGGATCCCTCCGATGAACTGGCGACCTCTACCCGATGCTCTTTATGGGCGGGATCCACTCGGGAGGTTCGTCGGCTTCCTTCCTCTTGGGCCCGGGCTTCTCTTCTTGAGACCGTCGGGAGAGGTGCCTCTCGTTACTCCCGGGTTAATGCATCTGCTGTAGACTTAACTAGCCTGGGCTGGTATTGTGAAGGTCTTCTTGGAACTGGAGGCATAGGTCCTATCCTATCCCGGATCGAAGGTTAGGGCCCAGTCCTATCGCGAGCTGGCTCTGGAGGAGGAGGTCCTAGGTGGTCTAGTCCCGGGCTTGCTCTGCTCTCCCTGATCATTTGGGTTTGTTGGTCGGATTGTGATGCCTTCGGCGAGCAAGCGGAGGTGAACGGTTTCCACGAAGGCTGCCGCTTGTTGGTCGAGCTCAGCCTGGCTTATCGTAGGGTGGCCAGAAGCCAGTGCCTTAGTCGTCTGGATTGGAGCTTGACTGCGATGTCCAGACTTCTTCCCCTTTCTTGGGGTCTTTCGTGTTGGCATCGCCGAAGGTTGTTCCGAAGCTCTGTACTGTCCTAGGGAGGAGCGGAGCCTCATGGTTCCTGTTGAAAAAATGAAAATGCAAATGGTTGATTTGATTTACTGGGTGTGGGTGCTTCCCACAGACGGCGCCAGAAAGTGTTAACGGAAATTTTACTCGGGGTGAGAAATCTCAATTAACACCCTCAAAACCACTACCACGGAGGTGGTGGTCAATGTATAATGTATTCTAGTCAGTGCTAGTTAAAAATGACAAAAAAAATACTATTATCAATACCATCAAAAGAGAATGAACAAAAGAGAATGAACAAAAGAGAACGAAAATGTTTTCTTTATTCTTATTAATGGTGTATCGTTTACAAATATCTCTCAATCGCTCTCAATCTCTCTAGGGTGTAGTAGGGTTATTGTCATCTTCCTGTCAAAAAGTAGTCCCTTTCTTTTATACATAGTTTTTGTAGGTTAAATCAATTGATTCTCCCCTTGATTTTCTTAGTCTTTCCCTTCCTTACCGGGCGGGATTCCTCATTTAAATGTCATTGACTTTGAGTTAATAGCTGAATGGAGAATATCTTGGGGGAGATCAGTTTGTTTCCTCTTTGGACTCTAATACTTGTTATGCACGTACGTAATGTTTCCAGATATGATCCAGTGTATCTTTGTATCTTCATAGCATGATCCTTCATAGAGGTAGTTGAATATGGTATGTATGGCGAGGTAGATCAGATAGCGAGGTAGATTAGTGTCTTGGTTCCGATATTCAGGTGCTTAATCTAGCTAGGAGCTCGATCTGACCTCCCTTGATTTTTCGGAGCTTGATGCGACCCCCTGTGGATACTCCTCTATGACAGTGGGGTTTAGGCGAGCTTCTTGAGAGGTTGCGAGGTAATCTCGACCTCGGGGGAGCTACCTGATTTCGGGTTTGGTGACTCGGGCTCGATCTGATCTCGTCGGGCTCTACTCCGGGTGTTTCTAGAGCTCGCCTCTATTTCTGTGGGGTGGTACCGTAGCTCAACTTTGGGAAGCGTGGTCTCCTGGTAAATGACCTCGGGCCCGGAGTCAGTCTAGGATGGTGAAAAGTTTCCCTTTGGTCCCTAGCCAAATTTGGCTATTAACAGTAACTTATCATGTACACAATATTTAATTTACAAGAATAAAGATATGTACAAATATGATCAAATAAGTTGTTTGCATATCACACTTTCACAAATCTTGTTATCCAAAGATATCTAGAAGAAATGATTCAAACAAGATTCATACAAACACATATACAAATAAAAGAGATAGAGCTAAAGTCACTTGACACATGATTTTTACGTGATAAAACCTCCGAAGAGGAAACATCCATGGGTTGAATCCACAACCACCGGCAAACCGTAATCCACTATGATGAATAAAAGAAACACACTCAAAGAAGTGACCAATCATATGAGACACTCTCTAAGCTATCAACTTCTATTCTACCCTTGGGCCTAGTGAACCACTTTGCCTACTCCCTATCCAAGATGTGACAATCACACCTCTAGGAAGCAACTTCCTATCCAAGACGCTCACGCCTCTACGAAGATTCCATGCATTACTATCTTGATCCTCCCGATCCTAGCCAAGACTTCTTGCTTAGCTATCTGGATTCTTTCAATCCTAGCTAAGACTTTCTCGCTTGATTATCCAGATCCTCCCAATCCTAACCAAGACTTCATGCATTTTACAAGGACTTTCTATGTGTGATCATGAATGCAAAGTGCAAGCAAGCACGCAACATAAAACATGATGATCAACATATTCTATGGAAACTAGAATTAAACAATGAGCACACAATGTATGATTTTCTAGTTTACAATCCTAAAATCATGTCACCACACAAATGATACATGTACATATGAAATGTATTGATCAATTACACTTTATGAAGAACTAGACATAGGCATGAAAACATTCAAGATAATGTAGCCTATCTCATAAAAACATGAACAACAATCTAGAACATGCAAAACACCAAATACATGTACTAAGACCTAGATTCCATTCATGTCACTAAAGCTTGAAAACAATACATATTCATGAAGTAAATTTTCAAGACTTTAGAACTAAAACAAAAATGCGAGAATCGATAGATATTGTCAACAAAATCATCTAGCAATCATTTAGAGCACATATTCACAAAATATTCAATTAAATCCTAATAGGCTCTAAATATACAAGAAATTGTGCTATTCCTAAATATGTTCAATTAAAGAGACCTAGCACAAGTAGAGACTATCAATCATCAAAATCAATCAATTAAAGCACAAATAGTCCTAAAAAGAAAGCTAGCACAATACAACTCACAAGCATGTGAAAACATAGGTTTTAAGAAAACCTAACTCAACATACATGTTTCTAATTAAGTTCAAACTAGCTTAAAAAGAGTCTCAAACTCTAATCAAAGTTTACACAAATAACATTCATATATAGAATAATAAAACCTAAGGTGAATGAAGGCTTTGAAGAGCAAAAATCAAGAGATGAATCAATATCTTAAGAAAAATGTGCAGTCTCAGATCTTGGTGTAGAGCCATAAAAAATCTCACCAAATGACCTAAAAGTATTTTAGAGATGATAGAGGACTGGTAGAAAAAGATTCTCTAACTTTAATCACTCAAATCGGACTCCGAATGAGTGAGTTATGGTGTTTGGAAGTTGAGAAAGTTGGAGAGAAAATTTCTGCACTTGTTTTACAAATTTTCTTCTTTTTAATGAAAAATGAGAGGGAAAGTGGTATTTAAAAGAGAGCAATAAGTGGGAAATAAACCAACCAATGAAGGGCTGCCAACTTAGCATCCCGTGGAGACCACGTGCCTCCACGGGGGTAGAGGGCATCCCTTCCCGTGGGGCCCACGCGTCTCCACGGGGAAGGGGTGCAAATGGCACTTTTGCCATCTGTCTTCCCTAGAGCACCACTTGTGTTCTTCGACCATATTTCAGCCTCCAAACTTCGATTTTGGATTAAGAACCTGGACTCCCTCACGCACATGGATGTCAATAAAACTTTCACAAAAGATATGGAAATCGACTCGATAAACAAAGACGAAAACCATGCACGATAAAGACACGGAAAGTTTTGTAACTTCCAACTCGGTAGTTGAAAACTAATGAATGAGAAACCGAAATGACCAGGACTCAATAAGGAATAATATAAGAAAACATTCAAGTCTGACATCACACAAACATAAACAAACAAACATAAGAACACACAAGTATGTCGTTTCCTAGAGATAGTCCTAGAACATGCAATTTTACAAAAGTTGTCAAATTAAATATAATGCATGTGCATACTTCAATAAGTGTGTGTGAATGTGCTATACTAATTTAGCACAATGATGCAAGGATACATATGGATGCAATGTGTGTATGCGCACCTAAGCCTTGTAAGAGGAATAATGTCTTAATATACCTTCATTAAGCAGTAGAGCTCGTTCCTCTTGAAGACTTCTCTTTGCTTGACATGTTGTCCAACTTCCTTGACGCTGTATAAACCGTGAGTCCTAGAAAACTAATCAATAAAAAGAAAATGTTGTTTTGGTATGAAATTATGCCAACAAGACTCAAGAACCTAACAGTAGCATCTTAGTGTACATCATTATTGGCGTCTTAGTGTACAACGCTCGCGTATAGCACTTTTACTCTAGTGAGTTAGTGCGATTCATAGGCGTCTTAGTGCACAGTGTTTACATACAATGCTTTTTCTCTAGTGAACTAGCGCGGTTCATGAGCTTCTTAGTGTACAATACTTTTGCTCTAATGAGCTAGCGCGGTTTGTGAGCGTCTTAGTGTACCGCACCCCATACTGCGATAGACGAGTATTTTATCAAAACAACGTAGTTTTTGCTAGGGTTTTTATAAATACTCCATCCACTTTTTCTAGCCATCAAGGAACCCAAAAATCATGAAGACACACCTCAAAGTGAGAGAACTTTGGGTTTCTAGAGAGAGAAGCTCTCAAGCTTCATTCATTGACTCTTCAACCCTCTCCCAAGTGCATTAATTATTCAAATCACTTATGAGTCTTCATTAATCATATCCATTGTTTAGTAAGAACAAATATCCATCTCATTTATTGTTCTTTTCCTTCTAGACTTCACATTTATTGCATTTATTTGACGTTGTAGAGATTGTTTGAGGGTTAGTTAATAACTAGGTTGTTGAGTAGTTAATTCAACATCTAGTTAAGCATTATATGTTGTTGTCTAACATATTTTGCATTGAGCATTTATATATGTTCATTTAGGCATTTTTTTATTACAATGATTGTTGGGTATATTAGATTCACATCTAGTTAAGCATTTTTGTGTTTGTCTCACATAAATGTGCGTTGAACATTCACTTACATGTTCACTTAGGCTTTTAACTTTCTTCATTGAGTTCAAGCCCTGTAGCCACAAGTGGTGGTTGACAAGCAAATGGAAAGTCTTGCAACCAAATGTGTTGGTTGGCAAGCAAGTGCCAAGGCCTGCTATAAAAGGCCTAGGGGGGTAGATTAGGAAGTGCTCACGCCAAAATTAGTAGATCGGGAGATGTCATTATGATTGAACCAATAGTGATGAATGAGAAGTGATCATAGCCAGCGGTTGTATAAAGTGAGAGTCAGTGTATTGCTTGAGGATGTAACCTACTTTCATATAGTGGATTTCCATGGCTTAAGTGGCTAGCAAGGCTAGTCCCATGGGTTTTTACTAGTTGAAGGTTTCGCACGTAAAAATCTAGCGTTTTTTAATTCCCACATTTTTAGAGTTTTGTTTGCCATTAACATTGTTAAATCAAAAATTTGACAAATAACCTATTGACAAGGCTGTTTTTGTCTTTTAAACACGTATTAAAAAGATGTGTATATTTAGTTTTGAAAACGGATTTTTAATCACTAGCAACCACACAAAAATGTGAAACTAAGTAAAATGGTAAGCAAAGGATCGTCCTCAGGGAATGGATTGAAAATTGAAAAGATTAACTAATCTTAGTTAAACTAACCTAAAGCATAAATGTAAATCATAGATGAATGGATAATGTTTGGTTTGAAAAACTACAAATACATAAAGTAAAAGAAAAGTAAATCAAATAAAGGTGTTATGAAAATAGAATACTCAACTAAGCTAGATAAGAGGTATGGATCAAACAATTAAAGTGAATCTAAGGAATTTATACAGTTATCGTTGGACATAGGGCAATGCATGTATAGCTTCATTAACGAACCATTCTCACAATTAAGGACCGATCATGTTCGAAAGTGTGATTTGGTTATGGGTACTAAACCAAACCCCTTCTCACCAAAATTCCTCACCTATAATATTTAGTGAGTGGGGATAATGGTGAGATCGGTTATTAACGATCAAAGGTCTAGACAATCGGGGTTGATAAATCCACCAACTAACCTATCATATTCATTATGAGCTCTAACCAATTAAGCTTGTCAATTCCTAATGATTTTATCATACATAACCTTACAAATATTGCAATCAACAAGTGACATTCTCAATTAATTACATAAAGAGTAAGATCTAATTATAAACTGAATAAAACATAATATGAGAACAATTATTGATAGCTAATACAAATACCTAAAGTCCAATAGTTTCTCACATCAATCCCCTAGAGTAGGGTTTAGTTACACAAGATTACAAATAAAGAGAAGAGGTAAAAGATAAGGAAATCACCCATGGGTCTCCTACTTTAAGTTTGATCCTTTCTTGCTCCTTGATTGAACCTTGATGTAAAGAGTGGATGAAGAGGTTGTGTAGTGCAGTGGAGTCAAATGGTAAGTTACTAAGGGAGGATGAGTAGAGAATGGATAAAGAGGAATGGTTGTGGGGGAGTAGTCTAGATTACTATTGTTATGCTTGGTGGAAAAGATAAGTTCAAGGAGAGAAATGGAGGAAGGTGAAATCCAGGTAAAATGGATATTTTTCTCTGTAGTTTTTTTGTCTAGAAAATCAATCTGGTTTCAAATGAAGGAGAGAGGAATTTATATGGTCCAAAGATGATGTCTTGTAACAGTCAAATTCGCTGACATGGAGAGTGTTGTAGTCTGATTGCCACGGTTTGGACCTAGCAACAAAAGACCGTGACAGACTGTTATACGGTCTTCGATCTGGTTGTCACGGTTGCAAAGGCAGCGACTCACTGGGTGACATCTGAATATGGGTTTCTTTAGTGATTGTCACGGTTGGTAAGGCAGCGATGCTAAGGAAATGACATCCTCTGGAGTGTGGTTTGCTGTCTTCATTCTTATTTGTCATGGTTTCTTGATAGCGACGCAACATTCGTGGCAATCTCTAGAATGCCTTCGCTGAACTTAGGCTCTTTTTTCGCGGTTTCACGTGTTAGTTTTTTTAGTCGCGGCAATCTCTAGGTTTTTTTTCGCTGAACTTAGGCTCTTTTGTCACGCTTTCCATATCAAAATAATATTTCCTTAGCATTGATTAGTTGTCTAGGCTCATTATGATTCAAGCTTCAAGTAAGAATTGACAACTTATCAAGCAAAGTGAAGTCTTCAAGAGGAGTAAGCATTGTCACACATCAAAGATTTATTTAGATCTTATTCCTCTTGCAAGGCTTTTAGGCACACACACACATTGAATCCATATGTGTCCCTGCATCATTGTGCTCAATTGGTAAAACACATACACGCTTATTGTTATATGCACATGCATTATATTTAAATTGACAAATTTTGTAAAATTGCATGTTTTAGGATTATATCCAGGAAATGACATACTTGTGTCTTAATATGTTTATTTGTTTGTGTTTTTGTGATATTGGACTTGAATATATTCTCATATTGTTCCTTTTTCACTTTCGAACGTTTAGATAACTCATTCATAAGTTTTCAAGTTTCAAGTTGGAAGTTACGAAACTTTCCGTGTGTTTAACGTGCATGGTTTTTGTCTTTGTTGATCGGTCTATTTCTAAACATGTTTTAGGTCCCCATTTCCTATTATTTGTGCTTTTTTCTCGGGTGAAATTAGATATTTTATGTGTTTATTGAGCATGTGTAGGTCACATTACATAGAGGAGGTGTTGGATATTATTTTGGGAGAAAAGAATTCAAAAGATGGAGAAAATGAGCAAAACGGATGATGGTCCACGGTCCATACCGCAAGCAAGGCAAGGAGCATGAACTGTGGCATCAACTGCATAGATTTCCAGTGTGTTTAATGCTGCGTAGACCGTGGTCCAAGAGTAATTGTCCGTGCCACGGCACAAACCGCGGGAAAGGAAATTTTCTGCCAGTGCAGAACAGCCAGATTACGGGGACCATATCTCTTAGCTCCTATTGAATTGTGTGTCCTACCACCAATGGATGGATAGCTTCGAAAGTTTTGTTTCAGGCACACTTTTTGGATTGCAATTCCGATATTTCTAGAAAGAGTTATGCTCGTTTTAGTAACTGATGATCAGATCAGTCATAATTCCGTGAATAGTGACGAGATTTATTTTGCAAGTTGTCGGAATGGGAAATATTACCTTCTTGGTCATAAGTGTGAGTTTTGGAAAGCAAGTAGACACCTAATCCTTATCTTCCTTCAATAAATAATCAATTTCAATGGATTAGGAAAGAAATAAAATCCCCAAAAGATAGAGTTCTAAAAGGGAATCGATTTCCTTAATGTTTAAGGACATCGCCTAGCATCTACACCTTAAAACTTGATGTGTTAAAATCATGTTATTAAAACAATGCTTGCAAGTGCACGAATCGTGAAGATTAGTACAGCGGTAGGTAGAGATCGTTTCCACTAGGAAAAGTGATTTACTAATTAAAACTAATTCTAATTAAAGTAACCAAAAGATTTGTTTGAGATTTGAATTAAACTAAAACTAAATTGAATTAAACTAAGAAAATAGTTGAAAGGAAGTTGGTTTGTGATCAGTGGAAAGAAAGCACTAGGTCATCAATGATCCCCAATTATGAACACTCAATGCATGGAAGTAATTTGTAAACACAATTCAATCAATTCAAGGGTTCATTCTTTATCTTTAATATGACTATTACCGTACGATTGCGGGATGAGTCACGTGTTTCCAACCAATATTCACCCTTTGATCTATGGTGTGAATAGTAATCAGAAACCCATTAAGTTCAAGAATTAAGAACCAAAATCTAAACTTTGCTTTGATCTATACTAAAGATAAATTTATTTATTCAAGTGAGCATTAATTAGGATTAGATTTTGATCTATACTCTAACCCTAATTCTCATATAATCTTAACCCTAAAATCATGCAAAATAATCACTTGTATATCGAATCGATTTCCATATTTTTATGAAGTTTTATTGACGAACATGTCCGTGAGAGAGTCTCAGTTTGTAAACTAAAAATGGATTCAAAATCGGAATTTGGAGGCCAAAATACGGTCGAAGAACGCAAGAGGTGCGCGAGGGAAGAGGAGATGACAAAATTGCCATTTGCACCCCTTCCCCGTGGAGGAGTGTGGCCTCCATGGGAAGGTGCCTCTTCTACCCTTGTGGAGGCCACACGCCTCCACGGGGTGCCTAGGTGGCGTGGTGGCTGATTCCACCTGTGCAACCCTCCTCTCCACCTCACTTCCCTCCCATTTCTTTTAAATATCTTCTATCCCTTTCATTTGATTTTAAGAAGGCTAGATTGCAGAAATTTTCTCTCAAACTCTCTCAACTTCCAAACACCATATCTCACTCATTTCTTATCTGATTTGAGTGATTCAAGCTGGAGAATATTCATATTGACGTCCTCTATCATATCTAAGCAATCTTGAAGTCTTTTGTTCAAGTTCTAAGGTGGTTATACACAAATTTCGTGACTGCACTCAATTTAACAAGGTATTTGATCATCTTTTGAGTTTTGTGCTTTATAATACTCGATTACCTTGGGTCTTCTTCTCATTTATGTGTATGTTACTTGAAGAAATGCTATTAAGAGATAAAGCTTCAATTATAAGCTAGTTATGCTTAATTAGAGACTTGTATGTGAGTTAGGTTTTCTTGAAATCTATGTTTTCACATGCTTGTGAGTTGTACTGTGACTAGCTTATAATCTTGGGCTATTTGTGCTTTAATTGAATGTATTTTGATGATTGATAGCCTTTAAATGTGCCAAGACTCTTTAGTTGAACATATTTAGGATTAGCACAATTAATTATATATTTAGAGCCTACTAGGATTTAATTGATAATTGTGTGAGTATGTGCTCTAAATGATTGCTAGAAAATTTCAATGAACATATCTTTTGATTCTAGCATATTTGGTTTTAGTTCTAAAGTCTTGAATGAGTGCTTAATGATTATGTATTATTTTCAAGCTTTAGTTGCATGAATAAAATCTAGGATTTGGTGTGGTTTTGGTGTTTTACATGCTCTAGGTTTTTGTTCATTTTTAAGAAATAGGCAACCTTATTTTGTGATCTTTAATGCCTAAGTCTAGTTCTTCATAGAGTGTAGCTAATCCATACATTTCATATGTTACATGAATCATTTGTGTGATGCTATGAGTTTGGATTGTAAACTAAAAAAATATACATTTTGTGCTCATTGATCATTTCTAGTTTCCATAGGATATATTGATCACATGTTCTATGTTACATATGTTTGCATTTGAATACATTTGATCATGTTTAGGAAGTCCTTGTAAAAGGCATGAAGTCACTTGTGGTGTGTGAAGCTTCAACTTGAGCAAGAAGTCTTAACTAGGATTGTGAAGATCCGGATAGTTAAGCAAGAAAGTTTTTGCTAAGATTGTGAAGATCCGAATAGTCAAGTAAGGAAACTTTTTAGAGACATGTGAAGTGTCTTGGATAGAAAGTAGGCAAGTCTTTACGATAAGAGGGATATCCATTAGAGGGTGTATCATGTGAAGTGGTCACTTTTGAGGGTGTACTTTTATCTAACTAGTGAAAGGTGGTGTTGCCGGTGATTGTAGAATCAACCCGTGAATGTTTCCTCTTCAGAGGTTTTACCATGTAAAAAATAACGTGTCAAATGTCTCTTACTCAAACTCTTTTATATTTGTATATGTGATTAATTGTATCTTGTTGAATCTATATTGAATATCATTGTAAACAAGATTATTGATAAATTTGAGTTGCAAACACTTTCATGAATCAATATTTGTCTCTTGTATCTTTGTGATGTTTGGACATTGTATCTTGTGAAATCCTATATTAAGTTGTAAAGTTCTACTTAGTGAATTTACATTGTAATACTCAAAGTTTAACTTGTGGAATTTGATTTGCATTGAATATATTTGTATATGAGATACATTGTCTCTTGTTTTGTGTATGTGTTAAGTGTATCACATTCTTTCATATTTGTGAGTTTATGTTTGTAAACTAAGGGTGGTGATTGAACTTACATGCGATAGTTGTTTTCTAATAACAATCATCATAAAGGTTAATTTGTATGCTCATCAAGTGGTTGACAAAAGTCTTGAAAAAGTTTTAAGAATAGATTGTCAACCTACTCACCCCCCCTCTAGGTTGTTTAGTTTATAACCTTGTAGGAATTTTAATTGGTATTAGAGCGGGTCACTTAAGGTAATTGGTGTGATTTGGGATCTACAAGGTTATTTACTAACAATGAATAACAACCTTATATCTAATATTGTTTGTGTTGATTGTCCATCTCTTGTTGATGAAACAAAAAGGATATGTTATATTTTTCAAGTTATCTGTGAATGTGGTTTTTTATTTTCTTCTTGGTACTTGTCTACCAACAATTTTGTTGATAAGCTTAAAGAGAATATTAGTGACAAAAGTGAAGATTAGGAGGAACTAGTTCCTTAGAAAAAAAGGTGTTTATGTAGGTAACTACCTACGTGACACAACTTCGCATCAAGAAGAAATTGAATAAAAAGAGGATTTCCAGAAGCACAATCAAATTAGACAAGATCACTTGACTTTGCAACTCAATGAAGAGGATTATGAATCAATGACCACCAACTTCAACTTGATGGCAAGAGTTCAAACTCTTGAGAAAGAAAGAGATGAAGCGTTGAAGGAAGTTGAGTTGAAAAGTGAAGTGATCAAGTGTCAAGAAGAGAAGATGGTTGAAGATGCTCTTGTGTTAGAAAATTTAATGAGTGATTTTGCTAATAATTTGTTTTTCTTGAAGGAAACAATCAAAGGCATGGAAGAGGAGTTGGCAATCATGAAGGCCAAGGAGCTTGTGTACATCAAGAAGATTGATGTGACCAAGCTCAAGGGCTTATCCATATGAGCCATCAAACTTGATAAGGTAATAAAGCTTGGTAAACTTAATGGAGATTCAAGTGACTTAGGCTTTGTAGATGAGCAAGTGGAGTCTCCTACAACTAAAGGCAAGTCATTAAGGAACAAGAGGATTTCAAAGGCCAATTCTTCCAAGGTCAAGAGCAAAATCAAGAAGAGTAAGGAGTCTTCACCATTGGTACACTCTAACCTAAAAGGTAACTTTTATAAATTTATTCCAGTTTGTCATTTTGTAATGTGGTTGTCACATTAGGCCTAAGTGTTATGAATACATTAGGCAATGCAAACTTGGAATTGTGCATCATGAAAATGTCGGTAAAAAGTTGCCTAATCATTCTCCTAAGCATGTGGTTAAATCTAGAGTCATAAATAACATATATTAGTTTATCTCAGGTTGTCAATTTTGCAACGCTGTATGGTATATTAAACTCGGATGCCATGAGTATATTAAATAATACAAACTAGGGAATGAGATGCAAGCTAGTGAGATGAGAAAGTCTTATTTGAATGTTTCTAAACATTATAATTGCTTTGATGCTTTGTATGATGTGCATATTGTAAATAATCATATAAAGAAACATACTAGGAAAGCTTGAGTTAAAAGGTATGATGTGAAAAAGATTCCTAGTCATTCTTCTAAACATGTTGCTATTGATAACACTTTGAATGTTTTTCAGGATAATGATAATAATGTGAAGAAGAATGTCAAAACAATTTGGGTGAAAAAGAGTATTTTGCTTGATCATATGCGTAGTCTTGATGATATCCATGGCAATAATGATGTGTTTAACATGAGTAATATATTTATAAAGAAGATATTTGATGTTTTATCTTCTAGATATAATATTGTCGTGAGAAAACATCATGATGATGTTTTTGTTAGTGTACCCAAGACTAAGTGGGTCAAGGGTGAGTGCTCTTACCATTAGTGTAAGATGCACATATGAGTTAGCTTGGAGATTAGTGTCGAGTTTGAATAACTTAGCTTGAAGCTTAGTTTCTCTATAACTTGACATGAAATTAGCTATCTCAGAAACATTGCTATGATTGTAAAACTTTGTTGATTGTCTTTAAAGAAGTCTATTGTTTTGAAATCTATATGGTGATAATGGTTTGTTAAGACTTTTAGAGAAAGTAATTTTTATGATTGTTTGAGTTGATATGTTTGATCTTTATTCTCTTGGAATGACACACCAATAACTTGTTGTCATGAGGACAAACAAGCCAAGAGAGCTCATAAAAAGAGCGGAGATCTCACATTGATGAAAAAGCATGCTAAGGTATTTTATTGTTCTTAAAGCTTGCTTTCTATTTCATCTTATCAACTCTTTGTGTGTATGGCATCATGTGGCATATATTATATTAGAGAGCTTTGCTTATGATACATATGGTTCTCCTTAATAGTTGCCATCTAGAGATCATTTAGTGAAATTGTTCACAAAGATCCTATACATAATGCATGAATTATTTTTTGTAATTGTTTGATTGATGAGTGGCATCTGTGAAAAATATGAGCTTCATATTCTTTGAAAGCTACTCTCTTGAGAAGTAATGATCTTGAGTAAATCTCTTTGTATTGCTTTTAGATCATGAGCTTTTAAGCCTTAAAACTTGGTTTTTAAAAGTGCACATATTGCTTCTCTCATATGTTTAGTTTGAGTAAGTTGAGTTTGAAACTATGTAAGTTATGGATGCTCCTAGTAGTCTTTTGACTAGCATAAGAAAGATGACCTATGGCTAGTATCCATTTTGCTCCGGCAACTACATAGAACTCAACGAGCCTCTTCATGAAAATGGCTACACTTATTGATTGTGCATCCGCCAAATATAGGAAAGGGCTACACCAATATAATGAGTGAAAGCCGTCATAAAGTAATAATAATAAAAAAAAAAAAAGAATCAAAGACGTGTTGAAAAAGAATCAATATAAAACAAATCTTTGATTCAAAAGCTTCAAAAAGCTTAAAGGAGTATAGTTAAAAATTGGATTGCTTAGGTTGAAAAACATAAATTGATTGAATAGCCACATGCACACACACGCTCATATGTTGATATCTATTCTTTTAAAGAAAACATTCTGGATGATATTAGGTTTGACCTTGATTGAAAAAACTTAAGATGAATAGATGTTGATATAGTTTGCATATTGATTATCCAATTACTTCTTGATTATGCTTGAAGCAATCTCTCTCTCTCTCTCTCTCTCTCTCTCTCTCTCTCTCTCACACACACACACACACACACACTTGTTTTTGCTTTTAAGTGTATTTGTTTCCTAGCAATTTTAGAAGAATTATGAGAGTGATTGAAAATCTTGGTGTATCTCTCATAGTTTGTAGAGCATATTTTGTTTGATTTCCTTAAAATTTCTTGTGTGTGTGATCGTATGAATATCATTGTGGACAATATCTTATCTTGATCTTAGATAGAGCATTTATTAAGGGGGAGCCTTGTATACTAAACTTTGTTCTCTTCTATGATATGTTCACATGATTTGTTTGATATATGTTGGCATGTTACTTGTTTAATATATTGAGTCTTAAAAAAAATGCATGGTACTTATTTCATATTCATTTGTTTTGCATTGTGATTCTTTATATTACTATATGCCTTTATAATTTTTTGGGTGGCTAACTTGCTTTGATTTTTCCACTCACATTTTTTTTGTGTGTTTAGTGATACTATACTTAAAGCTATGGGAAGAAATAAGTCAACCAGACTTGGTAATCCTCCAAAGCCCGTAGATAAACACAAATCCACATCATCTACCTCTAAAAAGTCCAAAGCCAATAGGTTTAATCCTTTGGAAGTTATGGGGACTAAGAAACTTATCTTTGAGAGAGGTATAGATTTGTGTGATTGTTGAGGCTCTTACATTCATCGAATTATTATTGATAGGCAATGGGGATCCTGGATAAACACAATTGGGGTTGTCAATGATAGCATGGTTAGAGAGTTTTATTTTGAGTATAGAATGCCTTGAAGAATGTTAGAGGAACTATCTTTAGAGTGTGCTCGGAGAATATTAACAAATTTCTTGGGCTTCCTAATGGCATCTCATCGGAATTTCTAGATACTGATAATATGGATCACCTTAATGAGATGGGAAGAACACTTTGTGAAGATAGTGACTTTGAGTGGGAAAAGCTTGCATTTATTAACCAAAATGAGTTGACCAAGGTGAGTGCCTTTTGGCATCTATTTGTTTGTGCCAATATTGTACCTTCTTCAAATGCAACTAAGCTTAACAAAGAGAAGATCAAGATTGTGTATGCTTTAGTGACTAACAAGCCAATAAACCTTGGAGAAATTCTAATGGAACATATTGACAGTGCGGCTTGTACAACTAGGTGGGACAAAAAGCTTTCATTTCTGGGGTTCATTACTCACTTGTGTATGGCATTAGGAGTCCAAAAACTTGATGATGATGTGCTTTTACCTCCCTTAAAGAAATTTTGTGAAAAATGTGTAACATTTATGTCATACAAAAATAAAGGTAGGGCTAGTGACACATTTAGGCTCTTTGGTGATAACCAAGAATCAAGCAATGTACCAAGCTCAAATTATCTAACGAATTGGGCCGTACAATTGCAAGAAGAGCTTGTTATGTCAAAGAAGAAGATTGAGGAGCTAAATGCAAAGGTGGTTCAACAAGATGCTAAAATAAAGAGCTTGGAAGAAAGCATCTCCTCAAGCAAAGCATCTACCAAAAAGCATTATGTGAGATCAAGAAATCAAGTAAAGTTCTTTGATGGCAGCTGTTGATGGTGATTTTTAGGATTATGTAAATTTAATCGTACGTCACACAAGCTATATTGAACTAATAGTTGTATGATGAAACAAGAATAAATAAAAGAGATCTTGCACACGAGATTTTACGTGGAAAACCCAGAAAGGGAAAAAACCACCGTTGCCTGTGAAGGCGAAGAAAGAATCCACTATGTTAAATCTGTTACGAGCTCAACCTCTCTTGCTCTCTTGAATATCTAATGATTCGTTAACCCCTTTTTTGGGTGATTTTAGGGTCTATTTATACATGCATAGAACCCTAATTTTTGGAGTACAAGTAAAACAAAAAGGTAGTAGTATTCTATAAAACTCCGACTTATTGGAGTGATCTTTATCTTCTTTCCTGTTTTATATCGTTAATGCTTCAGACACATCGGGTCTTTTCCATGTTTTGGACTCTGAAATCTCTAAGGAAATTTTGTTCCTTATCAGAGTACACTTCATGATACCTTATTTGAGGAAGACTCTTCTTTTACGTATTTGAATCGTGATTGTATTGAATCCTAAGTTGTTGACGTGTCATGATTCTGAGCGTGTCTCTAAATTGTCCATGTGTCGTTTAGCCGAACGTCTACCAAACCCAACCAGACCTCTTTTACCCCCGACCAGAGATCTAAACCCGACCATTTTAGGTATCCCGACCATCTTCTTTATTTTGGTCAATACAATTACTTTAGTTAAATGCTTTCCACCTGACCATCTAAGTAATCCTAACCAGATATTATGGGAGCCACATTATAGTCATCTTAGGCTGGCTCGATCTAGTTGACATTTATTGACATGTCATCTTCTAAATCCCATGAAATACGGCGTTTATACTGACATATCATTTTTTCAGAATTTACCAATAACAATACCCCTTTAAACATTCAAACTGAGCATGTTGCCCAACTTAGAGAACTCGCTCGGTGAGATATGTTTAACTCAGGAATATTTTGTCTTGTAGCCCATTAATGCTCATTAATGTTTGACAGCTTACCTTTAAATTTTAACCGCAAACGTTTGATTTACCTAGGTGATTTGACGCTTATGACATAACTGACAACGACCGATTCAAATTTCAAAATGGTGCGTGATCTCCGGGATTTGTACGCCAACCACCACCCTCGCATGATGTCATCTTTGCCTATATATAATTTTAAAACCCTTCGTTTCCCTCTCACGCAACCTTTTCTTCAAACTGGGAAATTTTTTTTGCTTCAAATTTTCTCAGAGCTCTTCATCTTCTCCAGGCTTTCTACTTCATCATCATCAACGCTCACATTTTATCTACTTCAAATCCTTCTGGTATGGATCCTATTACCCATCACTGTTTTGATGAACTGCTAATGAGAGCTGTTGAAACTGGCGACAAGGAAAATGCTGATAGGATTGAGTTTATCTTGCGGGGTCGTTCTCAAAACTCCCTATGTAACTCAACCCGCAGCTCTCAACGTCGATTATTCAGTTGTTCGTCTTGAGTTTCAACCTTCATATTTTAACCCAAATATTGCTAACCCACATGTTACTTCTCCTAATACATGCCTAGATATGTCAAAGACAACATGATCTGGTCGGGGAAGCAGATCATATGATAGGGATTCCACAGCGATAGATTTACAGATCCCCTCCCAACTGCTAAAAATTGAGGATGTTCCCAAGAGACGTTGAGCCCACTTGTGAAGTTCTCAGCTGAGTAACCCAGCGCCTTCGACTCGGAGGTGAACGTAGTGGGTGAGCAGGAGATTAAAAAGTATAGCGAGAGGTTTGACCTTTCTTGATTGGTCCAACTCTTTATGAGTGGTAATCGTGCTATTTGAAATCCCCAGCGGGGTGTTGTGGCTATTTACAGGGCCATGCTCACAACTGGAGTCACTCTACTTCTTCAACCTTTCATCGCTCAGTTTCTGGCTGATATTGGGATTGCTAATGCTCAACTTACCCCGAAGTCCTATCTACTCTTGATCATCCTATGGCAATTATGAAAGCAGATTGGAGCCAAGCACCCCCCGACCCCCCATGAGATTCTTAACTTCTATACTTTGGGCCGATTAGATAATAGGGGTACCTTCTATCTTCAATCCAGTTCTCTCAACCACTGGATTCCCAATGGGTATAATTAGGTACCCACCCCCACGTTCACCAAGGACCATAAGGGTTTCATCTGGGGTTTTCCCTCATCCAACAAATACTGGAAGAACACCCGGTTCTTTGTTCGAGGTGAATAGGGCGAGTCCGTGGTTGCTGATCCTCTCCAGGAAATGACCAAAAATAGCGTTCCCATGCACTTTTGTAGCCCTGATATATGGAATAAGACTCTTGCCTTGCTAAACGAGGAACAAGCTCGAAACGTGATTAAAGCTGCTCAAACTTCTCGGGAAACCAGAGACCATTGGGTGGTTTTCGTCGAGACGGACCTCTGGAAGCTGGGATTGTTCCCCACCATTTCCAACCGGTGTAAACGATGTGAGTTTTATCTTTTTTCCAAATTTTGATTTAACTTACTATATCTGTCTTGTTTGACGTTCTTTGGGTCGATCGTCCAGTGTATGAGGTGGACATCGTTGCTGGTGAGCAAGCCAATAGGGTGAAGAACCTTGACAGGGTTAGTCTAGCGGAGGCTGCTGCTCAACTGGCTCAGGGGATTGCTCCCCCTCAATAAAATATGGTTGAGCATACCTATGAGCCCGATCCTAATACTGCCTAGGGTACTTCTGATCAGAAATGAGAGAGAAGATCCTCCAATCAGGATAGCGAGAACATGAGTCTTCTTAGAGGCTCTAAGAGGAGATTTACCAAAGCGATGGCTGCCCGTAAAATGGCCAAATCCTCTGAAAGGTTTCTGGTCAGTAAGGTGGCCAAGAAAGCTGAAAGACCCTCTACCTCTGAGGCTTCTCATAAAAAGAAGAAGGCTAAAATAATAAGGGGCCCATCGGTTCATCAGACTAGATTCAAGCCCGTTATTCCCGAAGAGGAAGATGATGATCATGAAACAGTAACTGATCAAATCCTGAGAGAGCAGCGATCGAAGAGGAAAACTGATCGCGTCTCTGCTACGTCTGTCGTTCAACCATCTGATCAGCCTAAAGTGGATGATCAAACTCCTGCTAGGGCCAATGAGCAAGCTATCCCTCATCAAACATGACTCCCTCCTCCATCTAAATCGGCTCCCGTCCAAACTGACCGTCCAACTAATGAAGTCCCCACTGAGCCTCCTACGTAGCGTGCTAGCAAGGCTCCAATGTAATTTTTGGTCAAGCATCAGATAGTCTTTACCGACTCAAAATCTAATGAGGGACAGGCTGAACCTAAAGGAGCACCAGCTGACTCCCCTACTCCTGAAACTGAAGATTATCTAACTAATCAAGGGGCAGATCATACCGAAAAAATTGCTCTACGATTGGGTCTTCTCTCTGGGGCCTTACTGAATGTTGGAATGAACCCTTATACAGGTGTCATCGAAGCGGGCTCAGGAGCCACTTATCAGGGGCAAACTGCTGTTGTGCCCTTGGATGCTACTCCTAAGACCACCTTATCTGCCTCTAGTGCACTCCCGGTGCCTTTGGTTACTCATCATGTTCCAAGTCATAGTGTGGTGGAAACATCTGCCATTGCCTGCTCTTCTGAGTCAGGGGAAGCGTTGGTCAACCCCCTTGACATGTTACAGAACATGTCTGCTAGGAAGGGCTATGTTGGGGAAGGCTATTGGAAAGACTTCCGGAATGCCACCAACCCGGAGCGAGTCCGCGTAGTTTACAATAATGGCGTATATGTGAGTCTCTTTAACTTTCTGATCGACCTCTTATGCTGTAGGTTTATTATCATAACATGTATCTTTTCTTTTTCAGACTGTGGAGGAGCTGACTAGGGCCATAATCGCTTAGGAAAGGCAGGCTATCGAGATCTCCCAGCTAAAGAAGGAACTCGAAAAATGAAGAAGGCACTCGATTCTGCTTCAACCAGTGAATCAAAACTGAAGAGATATTTAACGTGACTTGACTGAAGCGGTTTAAGGAAGGTTGTGGCTACCGCTGAGACCCGAGCTGATAATGCCACAGATAACCTTACCGAACTTGTCAGGAAGAGCACCCAACTTGAAGCGAATCTGACCAAGGCTGAATAGCGGTGCGCTGAATCGAACAAAAACTTATCATGGTTCAACAAGATGCTACCAGTCAGGAAGCGGAAGCTCGAGCAGCCAAAGATACTCAAGGCGATTCCCAACAATCTATGCTTAAGGCCCATTAGGGATCTGATGAAGCCAAGCTGTGCTATGAAAGGCTGGCTAAAGATCTGAAGCAACATAAGGTTAGCGTGGAGTTGTTTTCACAAGAGGCCAAACAGGCCCTCGAAGTCCAGAGTGTCGATAGATACAAGAGGTCCCCCGCATTTGAATAAGTCATGCTGAGAGAGTTAGAGAGAGGGCTGGTTACTACTAAGATGTTTTTTTGGAGCCAAGGAAAGGTCATCTAGTGAATCTCTTCGTAAATGGGATCTGATGATCTAGAAACACAAGGCTGAATCTCTGGCTGCAATAAAAAATCAACGAATAAGATGGAGGGCTTATTGCAAGTCATTCAAGAATGACCCTCACATCATGCATCTGGAACTCCCCTCCAAGTCTTCTCTGGTAACTTTCCATAAAGAGGTGAATGGCGGTATGTCAGCCAAGAGCATTGACGTTGGACCTTTATCTGAAGTTGACTACTCACCCTTCATGATCGATGATCTAGAGGATGACATTCATTTGCTAGACTTTGGGGACCTGACCAAAGGCTACGAAGATGAGAGCAACCCTCCTGGCAGTTATGGTCCTGGTGGTCCTTCAACCACTCCTAGAGCCTGATTTAATCAAACCGAGCACTACCATCATTACTGTTTTCATTCTTTCTTTTTGCCACAGATCTTGTAAATTTTTTCTACACTATTGTATGAACAATCATTTCATTCTCAATAATATAGATCTTTATTTACTCATGTGAACCTTCATGCTTTAATTGATGATCTTTGTAAATTTACGGTTTGAATTTGACCGGTTAACTAATTATCCGACTGCTATTTACTAGGTCAGCCATTTAATCAACTGACTGATATTGTTCCAATCAGTTATCCACTTAACTGATCGAACTCGATCTAACCAGTTTTGTACTTAACTGACCATTTGCTCAGTTATCTTATTAACTGCTCATTATTGACCCAATCGATTATCTTATCAACTGACATAACTTGGTCTGGTCGGTTTTGTAACTAGCTGACCTTTAACTGACTTGATCAGTTATCTAATCAACTAACCAAACTTGGTCTGTTGTATGAGTAATTTCGAATTTTGTTTGCCTGGATTGCACGCAGCAGCTTTTGGATTGTTGTCAAGTAGTGTTCTTTTTATGGACCATTTGCATAGTATCTAATTTATATACACTTGTCTTTTATCTGTCAACTAAGTCACTGGGACGTCTCCCAGTAGTTTGTTGCTCAAGATTCGTTGCAATGGGGGTGATCCTTATCTCATTAACCTAACTTATCTCAACCTAGTATCTGACTAACCGGCGTTCAAGTATGAAAATGGAACTTTCCCATTCAACTTTCTGTGCATCCCATTAGGTACCTATGACCTGAAGGCACTCTAACAGTGTTTATATACCCTAGTTAGTTTTGGTGAATGTGCATTATCTTTACGACGCATGCTTTTGGCCCTATCACTGGCTCCCCCGAGCACCCATTTATCGTTAAATATTTTTGGTGCTACGAGTTGCTTTTGTAAACGAAAGCAATATTAGAACACTTTTCCTTGAACTATTCTTTCTTTGAAGGGATTTTATTGATAACTTTAATCAAAAACTATAAAAAGAAACAACTGATCAAAAATAAATGAAATTTGCGGTAAATCTAAGTTTAACAGAATTTCTAAATAAACTGAAAGAAAGCAGAGAAAGAAACCCCTAAAAGGTAGAATATATTCAAGTATTGAGCATTGCAAGGCCGGGGCAACTCTCCCCCTTCTGGTCGGGTTAGGCGGTATGCTCCATGTCCAGCTAATCCGACAACCTGATAAGGTCCCTCCCACTTATCTGCCAAAGATCCAGCTGCCTTCTCCCTTATGTTTAGGGATACTCTTCTGAGGACCAGATCTCCGAACTGGAATTTTCTTATCTGAACATGCGAGTTGTAATATTTAGCAACCCATTGTTGATAGGCTACATTTTTCACTCTCGCCATGTCCCTTTTTTCTTCCAACTCGTCCAGGTTCTGTTCTAGAGTTCTACATTTTCATTTGGCTAGTATAGCTGGACTTTAGGGGAAGTGTGGGTTATTTCGACCGGAATAACTACCTCAGTCCCGAATGCTAGGGAATAAGGTGTTTATCTTGTCGATGTTCTTTGAGTTGTCTGGTATGCCCAGAGCACCTCGTGCAACTTGTCTGTCCATTTTCCTTTCCTGTCATCAAACTTGGCCTTCAAAGTGTGCTTGATGATCTTGTTGGCAACTTCGGTTTGTCCATTGGTCTGAGGATGGGCCAGCATGGCATAGTAGTTCTTGATGTGGTACTTTGGGCATATCTCCATAAAGTTATCACTATTGAACTAGGTCCCGTTCTCAGTGACGATTGTATTTGAGATTCCAAATTGGTAAATGATGTTATTCTTCACTAAGCTGGTGGTGTTAGCCTCGCTTATGTACATCAATGCTTCTGCTTTAGCCCACTTTGTAAAAAAGTCTATCGCTACTATGGCTATAGGTACCGAATTTTGAATTGCGCATCGAAATGGGGTTTTAAATTTTTAATGCAATTATAAACTAACTCATTTGTATAGTGTAAACAAAAAACAATAAGAAGGAGATGAAACTATTTCATACCAACGTTTGTAAGCTCCTTCTTCTTTTCGATCTGCTTCCTGATTTGAACCACGAGATCTTCCTGGCTATCTCCCGGGATTGATAACGGCGTGTGGGCGCGTCAGGTATTCAGGAACAAGGAGGATGAAGAGAAGAAGAAGAATTGTTTTTTTTTCTTTTGGCCTCAGAAAACCTAGAAGTCTTCTAGGGTTTTATTTTCTTTTTCTCTTCTTTGGTTCTATACGCTCAAAAAATTGACTCTCAATTCTGAACGTATGTTGTGTTTTATTTTATTTTTGTTTCCAAAAACATATATCATATATATATATATATATATATATATATATATATTTAATAAAACTAATTAATCAAATCTTTTAAAGATATATGATATCTTTAAAGATATTAATTAATATTAATATCATTGATTTGATTTGATTTGAATTCAAACTATTTTAAATTCAAATTTAAATATTTGATTAAATGAAAATAAAAATAATCAAATTATCTTATCTTCATTCAAAATTAAATATCAATCAACACCCTCCATCTAATAATTAATTACATAATTAAATAATCTAATTATTTAATTAACATAATCATTAATATTCATTAATTAAACAATCTCATTATTCAATTAATTCCTGAATAGACACGTGTCACTTTCGTAACACAATTAATTGGACAATCCAATTAATTAACCGTGACCCTTGTTACCTTAATCAATCGGGCTAGCAAGGGGACCCAGTGAACCCACAGTATTTTGAGCTCCAATAATCCTTATAAATAATTAATTAAACTCTTTAATTAATATTTCATGATTATTTACTTCGGGGAGTCCTACAAACTTGGGGTCTAGCTTTCCACTTCTATTCTTCAGCACGTGTGCTGGACACCTCCATATGCAGAAATGTCACAAACTAGCTTTACGATCATTCCACAACTCTAAAGGAGTCTTAGGAACAGATTTGGATGGGACTACATTCAAAATGTAAGCCGCAGTTTGTAACGCATATCCCTAAAAGGAATTTGGTAATTATGAGAAACTAATTATAGATCTCACCATTTCCATTAGGGTTCTATTTCTCCTCTCCGCGACACCATTTTGTTGTGGTGTACCCGGAGCTGTGAGTTGGGACATTATTCTATACTCAACCATAAAGTCTTCAAACTCTTGATCAAGGTACTCACCTCCACGATCCGATCGTAGAGACTTGATAGTCTTTCCTAAGTGGTTCTCAACTTCAGATCCGAATTCTTTGAACTTTTCAAAAGTTTTCGACTTCCATTGCATTAGGTAAACATATCCGTATCTAGAGTAGTCATCTATAAAAGTGAAATAATACTCATAGCCACCCCTTTCTTTAACATTTATAGGTCCACAAACGTCTGAATGTATAAGCTCTAGTGGTTCTTTAGCTCTAAGCCCTTTTCCAGTAAAAGGTCTCTTGGTCATTTACCTTCTAGACATGATTTGTAGATAGGTAAGGTGCCAACATTTAACTCACTTAAAGGTCTGCTTTTAACTAGTCTATCTATCATGTCAAGGTTAATGTGGCCAAGTCTTAGATGCCACATATACATTTCGTTTTCTAAAGAAATCTTTTGTCGTTTTGTTTTTGATTTTCAACTTTAAATATTTCAGCGTTGAGCAATGTAGTATGTATTAACGGCCTTAAAACATACAAGTTGTTTTAATTTCATCCTAAACATATATTCAAACCCTTATTTGCAATAATAACAGACTTATTATTAAAAGAAGCATAGTATAATTGTTACAACAACTTTGAAACTAAAATCAAATTTCGAGTAAATCCAGGAATTAAAAATACATTATTCAAAACAATGAAACAACTTCCAAAATGTAGTCTAACTACACCCACTGCTCGGGTTGACACGACATCCCCTGACCCAACACGCATAGAGAAGGCTCCCTCGTCAAGAAAAACTAACATGGTTAGTGACCCCCGAATCAACTATCCAGGGTGAAGAATCATCTTTCATTAATCATGACTCAGGAACAAGTAAATCATATTTACCTTTCGTTTTCTTCTTCTTGGCAACCTCCTCTAGATACTGAGGACAGTTCCTCTTCCAGTGTCCAACCTTGTTGCAATTGAAACATTTTTCTTTGCCTTGGTCGGTGGAGGCGCCCTTCTTTTTGCCTTGGGCTTCTTGGGCTTGGGCTTACCATTTGTCTTCCCAACAGACATCTTCCTCTTTTTATTTATAGAGGAAGATGGTTCGAAAACATTTGCCTCACCAGTCTTACTTTTGATGTCCTTAGTTAAGAACTCAAAAGTAGTGAGCTCATTGAGCAACTGAGTGAGACTGAACTTCAGCTTGTTCATCTTATAGTTACTATTCGAAAGAGTCGTCAATATGATGCTAACCTGACTGGGTTCATTAATAGCCCCGCCATTGATCTCTGCCGTGTTAAAATAGGACATCATGTTCAGGACATGTTCCCGAACAAATGCGCCCTCTTTCATCCGAGCAAGCATTGTGGAACGAGCAGCTTCGTGCAACTTTTGCTCAGAGGGTTGCGCGAACATAGACTGCAATGACTCCATTATTTCAAATGCAATACCCATTGCTTCATGCTTAATGACAAGCACGTCTATCATACTGGCTAACAGATATGTTTGGGCTTTCTCATATGACGAGACCCATTTTTGATATGCCTCATGAACAATTCGTGCGGCATTGGCAGTAGGCACTGGAGGACATTCCTCTGTAAGCACAAACTTTAGGTCCCTGGTGACCAAGATTGCATTTATGTTATGTTCCATTTAGTGTAATCATCGCCAGTTAATTTGTCATTGGCAAGGATTTGTAATAGTGCAGATGACATGGCTGAAAAAATATAAATTAAGAATTCATTCAATCATACATTCAAAACATGTGCGAATGTTTGGCATAAAATTAAATATGATGCATGAAAATGTTTAATGAACAAGAACAACCCTAAGAAAACAATGTTTCAATGCCACGACAATCCAACATACCACAAGTAAGTGCCGCCTTAGGGTCGATCAAATTCTTGCATGTTTGATCAAGACCTTCTCAAGCAATTGATATACCAGAATAACTCTTATTCCAATATCATTCAACCATCGTTGATTTAGTCAGGTTTTTAATTAACCAATTTAATTAAAACCTTGTGAGCATAACTCATCATTTCAGGTCTCATGAGCTTAACTAGAGAATTGCCGCCTTAGGGTCGGTTAATCCCGAAATCCCGTTAGAAATCCTATCCGTTAGGAAGTCAACCTTGGTATTGATTCTTATGGAAACCCTCCTTAGGGAGGACGAAAACAAAGCCGTCACAAGGCCCCACTCGAATCTCACGGTGTTGAACTAATGATGGAGACCGGGGGATATAATGTCATATATCCCTCTCCCACTCACTATTTTATAATTAGGGTTTTCTATTAATATTAATGCATCTAGATTAAACGGCTAATTTCAATCTAAACGTCTAGTGCATTAATCACAAATTATTAGAATCCTATTCTAATAACTAATAAACTAATATGATTTTTAACTCTTAAACATTTAGTTCATAAGTGATAATTCTAATCTATGTAAACTATTTACTAAGACTAGAATTATTAATGTGTATTTACCAAGTTTTAACAATTAAAACTAAACACATTATTAGGTCCAATTATAATTAGGGCTTAATCAAATTAAACCTAATATTTATAATGGACCCTACTAATCTACATAACTAAACATTTTAATAGATTAGTAATTAATGAGAATTACAAGTTTTTGCTCCTAAAAACTAATCCCATTAACTTATAGCCGATTATGTGAATTACCCATTTTAATCAAATTAAAATTAAACACATAATCTAGAAGGCTATAGTGCATGTATGGCATATCAACATATATATGTATAGGCACACCTAATCTAAATGATATGTATATGTATGGCAATGCTTTAATTATCTCATAATAAAAATATACATGAGTTGAACGAGTACAACGGGTTACTTAACTTTAAAAAATATCTAATTACAAAAGTTATCTAAGGTATTCATTGATCTTCAAGTAATTCTTATATTCTTCAAGTATTTGGGTTCTTCTTATTTTGGGCTTTTAACTAAGTCCAACTTGATAATTTTTTTTAATGTGATCCATCTCATAAATGAAACCTAAAGCCCATTGAGGCCCAAGGCATGAAAACAAAAAATTATAGCCCAAAATCTTTTGCAAATTCGAAAACCCTAACGTCGTGAATTTTCAGCCCATAACGATTTCGCGCATAGCCGTCATTCATGCACGTAGGCTGCTCGCACCAGTACCACATGAACAGTACCGCAGTGTCCAGTGAACAGTGTTTGTGAATAGTACCGCGTGAACAATGTCCGTGAACAGTGCCCATCGCGTGTGTTTCCAATTTCGCTCTTTCGCCTTCTGTCTTCTTCGTCTGATTTCTTCATACATATTTTACAATAAAATACTTAGCAGGAAAAAAAACAAAGAAAATACATCGGAAAAAAAATTAAAAATAATAAAAATACATCTCGGCATTAATAATACATTGAAAAATATATTACAACCTTTAATAAGAACCATAAACTCATTGTACCATACAATTAACTATTAACCATGTTTATAAACAAATAAACATCATACAGTCATTAGAAAGTGCCTACACATTCATACATGCAATCAGGAGCAATTGAATTCGATTATACTATACAAAATTGGCTCTGATACCATTTTGTAGGTACCAGATTTTGGATTGCGCAACGGAATGGGGTTTTAAATTTTTAATGCAATCATAAACTAACCCATTTGTACAGTATAAACAAAAAACAATAAGAAGAAGATGAAACTATTTCATACCAATGTTTGTAGGCTCCTTCTCCTTTTCGATCTACTTCCTGATTTTAAACCACAAGATCTTCCTAGCTATCTCCCGGGATTGGTAACGGCGTGTGGGTGCGTCACGGTACTCAGGAACAAGGAGGATGAAGAGAAGAAGAAGAAGAATTTTTTTTCTTTTGGCCGTAAAAAACCTAGAAGTCTTCTAGGGTTTTATTTTCTTTTTCTCTTCTTTGGTTCTATACGCTCAAAAACTTGACTCACAATTTTTAACATATGTTGTATTTTTTTTTTAGTTTACAAAAACATATATCATATATATATTTTTAATAAAACTAATTAATCAAATCTTTTGAAGATATCTGATATCTTCAAAGATATTAATTAATATTAATATCTTTGATTTGATTTGATTTCAAACTCTTTTAAATTTAAATTTAAATATTTAATTAAATGAAATTAAAAATAATCAAATTATCTTATCTTCATTCAAAATTAAATATCAATCAACACCCTCCATCTAATGATTAATTACATAATTAAATAATCTAATTATTTGATTAACATAATCATTAATATTCATTAATTAAATAATCTCATTATTCAATTAATTCCCGAATAGACACATGTCACTTTCGTAACACAATTAATTGGACAATCCAATTAATTAACCGTGACCCTTGTTACCTTAATCAATCGGGCTAGCAATGAGACCCAATGAACCCACAATATTTTGAGCTCCAATAATCCTTAGAAATAAATAATTAAACTCTTTAATTAATATTTCATGATTATTTACTTCGGTATTATTCCACTAAAAAACCGAAGCTGCATTCTCACAACTGTAGATGTTTTTACACAAACCAATAACTTTCGGTGTCCATCGATATAGCTATTACAAAAGGTATAATCCTCCATAAGATTTAGAGATTTGGCAAATGGACGGCAAGACAGCTTTCCTTAATGGAAGTCTTGACGAAAGCATCTATATGATGCAACCAGAAGGATTCATTGAAAAGGGCCAAATGGAAAAGGTATGCAAGTTGCAGAAATCAATTTATGGATTAAAGCAAGTATCCAGATCCTGGAACATAAGGTTCGACCAAGCTGTAAAAGGTTTTGGATTTTTACAGAACCTTGTGTATACAAAAGGATCAAAGGTGACAAGTTGGTTTTCCTTATTCTTTACATAGATGATATATTACTCATTGGAAACGATGTGGGAGTATTGACATCAGTAAAAGAATGGCTAGCAAAACAATTTGATATGAAGGACTTAGGAGAAGCAAGTTTTATCTAGGTATCCAAGTAATAAGGGATAGAAAGAATAAAACGATTGCACTATCCCAAGCTTCATACATAGACAAAATCTTGTCTAGGTTTTCCATGCAAGATTCCAATAAAGGTATGTTACCTTTTAGGCATGGAATCAAACTTTCTAAGGAACAAGTTCCTAAGAATGAGCATGAAGAGCAATTCATGAGTAGAATTCCATATGCCTCGGCAGTTGGAAGTCTCATGTATGCAATGCTCTGTACTAGACCAGAAATTTGTTTTGCTGTTGGCATAGTTAGCAGGTTTCAATCAAAACCTGGTCCTGATCACTGGACGGCAGTTAAGCATATTTTCAAGTATCTTAGGAGAACGAAAGATAATATGCTTGTATACTCTGTAGGGGATTTAATCCCCGTTGGGTATACAGATTCTGATTTCCAATCGGATTCTGACTCTAGAAAATCCACATCAGGATCTGTGTTTACTCTTGGAGGAGGAGCAGTCATTTGGAGGAGTATCAAGCAATCTTGTATTGCTGACTCCACCATGGAAGCAGAGTATGTAGCTGCATGCGAAGCTGCCAAGGAGGCTATTTGGCTTCGTCAATTCTTGATTGACTTAGAAGTAGTTCCTAGTGCGAATAAGCAGATCACTATCTACTGTGACAACAGTGGAGCAGTGGCTAATTCGAAAGAACCAAGAAGTCATAAGAGAGGAAAACAGATTGAAAGAAAGTATCATCTTTTAAGGGAGATTGTTCATAGGGGAGATGTGACAATTACCAAAATCGTGTCGGCAGAAAATCTAGCAGATCCCTTCACAAAGGCTCTACCTCAGAAGAGTTTTGATGGGCACCTAGAGAACATGGGAATGAGAGATATGACACATTTGCTATAGCGCAAGTGGGAGATTGTTAGGATTATGCTCAATAGCAAGAATGTAATATTGTAATTGACAATCTTTTCATATAAATAAAGTGATTTATGATTCTGCAAAATCTTATAGCATTTATAATTATAATTGTCAAGGTAAATAATCATAAGGTCAAAAGACTATGAGATATGAAGAATTGTTTGTACATCCGGATATGTATGAGGTAGACACAATTCTTTAGTTAGTCTTGAATAACGTTCACAACTTAAGTTAAAGGTTGGGCACCTCTATCTTGATAAAGTTGTAGAATTCTTTTACTAGCATTTGAGTGGGATCAAATGAGTTATGATGAGTCTAAAATCATCGAAAGGTTTTCGAGTAAAAGAATCTAGTGCACTGGGTGAATTGAACTGGATCACAATGAAATACTTTATCTAGAACCGTCACTAGATATAAGTCTTTTCATTATCAGGACAATCGGAGAGTCTATCTAAATCCTGAGATAAATGATGGGCTTATGGTTACAAGTGTTATCATTTGAGCTATCAATGAGTACGATTATATAGCATAGTCTATCCTCGATAGTTTGGTGGTATTCATTTGTTAATCGATAGAGGACTTCATTTATAGATATGGACATCGTGGCTCCATTTATTAAATGAGAGTATAATATCATCATATAGATGTTTTGAGGTATTGGATATTAAATCTCAAAGTTGAGTTTTCAATAATGATTATTGAAGACATGGCTTCTGGACAAGTCAAAATATCCAAGTTCAAAATGTGGTCATATGAGGAAATATGTTAACTTGGAGCGCTATAGGCGGTCTCTGAGCTCTTGGCGATTACTGATATTATTCACGAGGATACACCATCTCCTATAAGATTGTCTAGGGTATGAATGAGAAACATCTCCTTATTCTATCTTTATTTAAGAGTTCAATTTTAGCTCTTTAGTGGAATGAGTTAAAATTAATAGATCGGACCTAAGTGAATCATTTGTTGATTGTGATTAGGTTATGTCTATTGAAGCTTAAATTTAGATAGCCCGCCAAGATCCACAATTCACACGTACTTGCATTGATCACTTGATATATTCTACCGGACCAATTTATGGGTCCATCTAGAATTGCATTTAAAATATTAAGAATATAATATGTCTATTATTTATTTAATGGGCTGCCCTATTATATTAATATATTAAAAGGAGACATGTAGGCTTGTTTCTTTTAAGTAAGAATAAGTCTGGTTCACATGTGAGCTTTTATTTAAAATCTAATGGATTAAATAAAATAAGAAAAATAATATTGGGCCCATATATATATGGTGTGGGCGGCAAGGCTAAATAAAATAGCCCAAGATATTATTTTATTTTATTGTTTTGATTAAATGGGAATTAATTAATTATTTAATTAATTAATAGTTTAAATCAAAATCTTATCCTGATCAGTAAATTAAATACTATGTGTTGGATTAGGGTTGGAATTCTTTTAAGTGATAGGAGTCCTAATGTGGTAAGAATTAAGTCCACATACACTCCTTATTATACAAAGAATTCGGCCACCACTAGTCCTACAAGGGTTAGGATTCTTGAATTGATAGGAATTAGGGAAAAGGATAATTCCTTTTCAAGTAAGGAAATTAACCAACCCTAGATTTCCTATTCAATGAATTCGGCCAACCCTACTTGGTGAAGGAGAAAATTCGGCCAACCTATAAATATAAGGTTATGAATTTTCGGCCACTAAGAAGCAAAATAGAGAGAGATTTTTGTTTGTTTTGAAAATAAAAAATCCTACTCTATACACATAGATTTTCGGCCAAGAGAGAAAATGAAAATAAGTTCTCATTCGATAGTGCACTTACAAGCCTTTAACATCAAAAGGTTTTGTGCACACTTTTGATTTAGGGTTACACGAGTTTCAATCATATTGATTGTGAAATCAAAAGTGACCGGAACTATTTTTTTAGGCTCATGGTGTTTTACTATTGAAGATGAAGATCAGAAATTCCATACATCCATTCTAAGGTAAGCAATTCAAAGAAAAAGGGAGACCACGCTCCTAGGTGATTCACGTACATGCTAGGATTGAAGATCTTGCGGATTACCATCGACGTAAGTCAATCGGATCACGCGACAAGAGGTATTTAACTCTAACCGTATATTTGAGTTTAATTAATTAAAGGGTTAAGGTTCAAATCTTTAGAAAAATTTTAAACTATACGAAAATTATTTTTTCGCCTTCCGCTGCGGTTTTAAGCAATTTTTCCCTACACATACTTATCTGGTTGTAGCCCGAATACGCATCCGTGAAACTCAACAGTTCGTGCCCCACAGTCGCATCAACCAACTGGTCTATTCGAGGTAGAGGGAAACTAACTTTTGGGAATGCTTTGTTTAGGTCTATGAAGTCCACATACATTCTCCATTGCCCATTTTTCTTCTTTACGAGTACAACATTGGCAACCCACTTGGGGTACTGCACTTCCTTAATCGATCCTGCTGCCAATAGCTTATGGAAATCCTCTTTAATTGTATGGCTTCTCCCGGGGTTGAATCATCGCCTCTTCTGGATAACCGGTTTGCGCTTAGGGTCAACTATCAGAGCATGCAAAATTATTTTAGTGATGATCCCTGGCATATCTTCATGTTTCCAAGCGAACACGTCCTTGTATTCTTTCAAAAAGTTGACCAGCTTGCTTTGTACCTGTTCTGTCAATTGTGCCCCTGGCTTCATAGTTTTTTCAAGGTTCTTGTCATCTATTACCACCTCATTAGTTGGCTCACTTTCCTGGTCTTTCCCATCTTTTAGAGATATCTCCCTTGGATCCAGGTCGAACCGAGTTGTTGTTTCTGCCTTCTCTTCTTCCTCATCCTCCTTCAAGCAGTTTTCCAGTTCGGGAAAATCTATCTACATTATGTCCGGCTCTGCTTGTTCTCTATAGACTGCCAGATTGGCTTTCCTTTCCCATTCCTGTGAGCCTTTCATGACTCCAACCCTAGCTTCGGTCGGGAATTTGACAGTTAGGGCATATGTGGCCATGACTAGCTTTGTTTTGTTCAGGAGCGGTCTCCCTAATAGGGCATTGTATGGTAAATTATCAATGTCAACAACTACGAAGTCGAGTAGCACCATCTTCTAACATGGGAAGCTTCCTATCTCAACTGGCAGTTTAACCGTCCTTAATGATCTTACTTCCGCTCCACCAAAACCTCTGAGCGGAATCATCAGCGGCTGCAGATCCTTCCTTTGTAGCCCTAGTTGATCGAATACCCCAACACTTAGGATGTCTGCTGAGCTTCCATTATCGATCAGTATTCTCCTTACTTCTCTGTGACCGATTCGAACTGATACTACAATGGCTTCGTTTGGCCTTACTTTAAGCCTGTGTGCATCTGCCTCTGAAAAAATGATCGGGTCCTAACCTTGCTTAAGCTTGTTTCGATCGAGACCTACTAAGTTTATTTCCAGGTTCTTCTGGCCATCTATTGCCTCGTGAACTTCAGTTATTCTTTCTGTGCTACTTCTTCCTATGCATGGCCCGTCAAAAATGATGTTGATAGCCCTAACATCTGAACTTCCCCTCGAACTGCCTTTTTTATCTTGGTTATTTTTTACATTCTGTCTATCATCACCTATTTTGAGAACCACATCTTTCAGGTGCCCTTCCCTGATCAGCTTCTCTATGTAATCTCTCAGTTGGTAACATTTGGAAGTCCCATGACCATTCTCGCGATGAAATCGGCAGTACTTGGAAGTGTCCCTCCTGGCAAAGTTTAACAGTTTTGGGGGTTTTATATACAAGTTTTTGTCTTCTATAATATTCAGAATTTATTCATGTTTCTGAGCCAGAGGGGTGTAATTAGTGTACTACCTCTTGAAGGTTCTATTGCTCTTCTTATCATCGTCCTAACGGCCTTATATGCCTTTCCCAGGATTGTTCTTCTGGTCTCCTTTAGTACTTCCCTTCGAACCATTATCTTTAGGTTTTTGACCTTCTCCCGATCGGCCGCTATGTATAAGCTCTCCTCCGTGGGATATCTGCTCTTCTTTGGCCACAGCATATCCTCTCACATCATCCACCAGACTTGCATAGGTAGTTGGGCCCCTTTGCCTTAGGCTGAGTGACAACTGGCTGTGCTGCAAACTGTTGACAAATGCAGACACTACCGCGTCGTCATTGGGGTCCTGCACTTCTGAGACTTCCTACGAGAATATGGTAAGGTAGTGTTTTAACTTCTCATCCTTTCTTTGTCTTAATATCGAAAGGACATAAATTGACTTTCTACGCTGGATATTCCCTATGAATTACTTGGTAAAGGACTGTATCAACTCTTCAAGGTTCCCGATTGACCCACTAGCAAGGCCATCAAACCATCTAGACCCCTAATCCCCTAATGTCTGTGGGAACATCCTGCATAGGAGTGCATCATCATAGTCATATTGAGTCATTGTGCTTTGGTATCTTCTAACGTGCTCTTGGGGATCAGTGTTGGCCTTGAATTGCTCCACGTGAGGCATCATGAACTTTCCTGAGAAACAAGCTTGCCTTATGGAGGTAGCGAATTGACTGCCAGAACTACCAATTAGCAGGTTCCCTCAACCCTGCCTTCGTTCCAAGGCTTTAATTCTTCTTAACAGGACTTCCCGCTCTTCTTCCGGTTCGCCATGCTTATCAAATTTTTGGCGAATGATTAGACCATGAGGATCCTTTGAAACTCGCCCCGTGACCTTTTGTCACGAATGTTATATTTGGATATAAGGGTTGTCTCTCTACGTTTCCTGGGTGGAGCTTCATCATCATTTGAAACTAATCGGGATCTCTTCCTATAACTGTCATACCTATCTTCCTAGTCGTAACTCACTTCCCGTCTATGGTACCTTCATTGATCCTCTTGTGGGTTGGACTCTTTATGTTCTCTCATTTCTTGGCTTCCTCGACCCCCACGCTCTCTATGGTCTCGGTCATCTTGACGACCATCTCTCTTCTAGGAATGTTCCTACCTTTCGTGACGATCCACCCAATCTCTTCCAAATTTCTGTGGCGCACTTTGGGTCGTAACCACTATTTTAGACCATACCCTAGGGTCTCGAGCTACCACCGGTGTAGATAACTGGTATGGTTATTTCAAGTTGGTGGAAGCAGTTATGTTGATTCGCTGTCTACAAGCCTCTTCAATGACTCTTCGTAGGGATTCTTGGATCTGACGAAAAGCATCTGGGGAGATGCTAGGGATAGTTTCTGTATAAGTTATCATGTCTAGTTCGATGGAAGTTGGAGTTCTATAAGATAACTCTCCTCCGGCAGCATTGATGTTTGTTAAACCAGCATCATTAACACCACGTGGGGATTGACTTCCATCTCTACTATTTGCCACGCTGTTGTTATGCAAACTTACTGAGATTTTTTATCAGCAACTCCCCCATTCTTCTAACGCCAATTGTTGACGGTAATTTTTGGGATTATGTAAATTTAATCACATGTCACACAAGGTATATTGAACTAACAGTTGTATAATGAAACAAGAAGAAATAAAAGAGTTCTTGCACATGAGATTTTATGTGGAAAACCCAGAAAGGAAAAAAAACCACTGTTGCCAGTGAAGGAGAAAAAAGAATCCACTATGTTAAATCTGTTACAAGCTCATTCTCTCTGCTCTCTTGAATATCTAATGATTCGTTAACCCCTTTTTTGGGTGTTTTTAGGGTCTATTTATACATGCATAGAACCATAATTCTTGGAGTACAAGTAAAACAAAAAGGTAGTAGTAATTCTATAAAACGTTGACTTATTGGAGTGATCTTTATCTTATTTCCCATTTTGCATCGTTAATTCTTCAGACACATCGAGTCTTTTGCCTTTTCTGGACTCTGATATCTCTAAGGAAATTTGTTTCCTTATCAAAGTACACTTCATGATTCATTATTTGAGGAAGACTCTTCTTTTACGTATTTGAGTCGTGATCGTATTTAATCCTACGTTGTTGACGTGTCATGATTCTGAGCGTGTCTCAAAATTGTCCACGTTTCGTTTAGCTGACTGTCTGCCAAACCCAACTAGAACTCTTTTACCCACAACCAGAGATCTAAACCAGATCAGGTAACTAAACATGACCATTTTTGGTACCCTCGACCATCTTCTTTATTTTGGTCAATACAATTACTTTGGCAAATGCTTTCCACCTGACCATTTAAGTAATCCTGACCAGATATTATTGGAGCCATATATAGTCATCTTAGATTGGCTCAATCTAGTTGACATTTATTGACATGCCATCTTCTAATTCCCACAAAATATGGCGTTTATGCTGACATGTCATATTTTCAGATTTTACCAATAACAGCAGCTAACAAAGAATCATTTGATCTTGAGGTATCATTTCGTTTCGTTTTTGCTTCATTTCATGTCAAAAAGGGGGAGAAAAATATGATACTAAAAGTTTAGCTCATCTTAATCTTATGTATTTTTATGTGTATTTGTTTTAATTTGTACTTTGAATTGGTAACTTGAAATTTTGGTATGTAATATTTGGATAAGATTTTTTTATGATAAATAATATGCATGTATTTAGCGGGAGTTTACATGTAGACATGTGGACATTTTGGACTTTATTGCTTTATCTAACACAAGTATGTATATTGCAATATATTTTCTCTTGTATATATATATATATATATATATATATATATATTGTTCGTCAAGTTTTTTTTTAGGTAATATGAAGAGAATATTTCATGAAGAAGTTCAAGATTTATTGAATAATAGTCTTGGATTGTTCAAACTCATTGTAATGTGAGAATGTGTTTGTGACCAATCTTCATATTGACATGGAATTTTCCAAATGGGGAGATTGTTAGGTTTTTGAGTTATCTTGGCATAATTCCATATCAAAACAATATTTCCTTTGTATCGATTAGTTGTCTAGGCTCATTATGATTCAAGCTTCAAGGAAGAATTGGCAACCTATCAAGCAAAGTGAAGTCTTTAAGAGGAGCAAGCATTGTTGCACATCAATGGTATATTTAGAACTCATTCCTCTTGCAAAGCTTTTAGGCACACACACACACACATTGCATATATATGTGTCCCTACATCGTTGTGCTCAATTGGTGTAACACATACACACACTTATTGCTAGATTTAAATTGACAAATTTTGTAAAATTGCATGTTCTAGGATTATATCTAAGAAATGGCATACTTTTGCGTTCATGTGTTTATTAGTTTGTGTTTTTGTGATATCAGACTTGAATATGTTCTTATATTCTTCCTTTTGAGTTTCGAACGTTTCGGTTACTCATTCATAAGTTTTCGAGGTCCGAGTTATGAAACTTTTCTTGCGTTTAACGTGCATTGTTTTCGACCTTGTATATCGAGTCAATTTCCATATTTTTTGTAAAGTTTTGATGACATCAATGTCCAAGAGAGAGTCCCGACTCGTAAACCGAAAACAGATCGGAAATCAAAGTTCGGAGGCGGAAATACGGTCGAAGAATGCGAGAGGTGCGCGAGGGAAGAGGGGATGGCAAAATTGCCATTTGTACCCCTTCCCCGTGGAGGCACATAGCCTCCACGGGGTGCCTAGGTGGCATGGTGGCTGATGCCACCCATGCATCCCTCCTCTCCACCTCACTTCCCTCCCATTTCTTTTAAATATCCTTTCTCCCTCTCATTTGATTTTAAGAAGGCTAGAGTGCAGAAATATTCTCTCAAATTCTCTCAACTTCCAAACACCATATCTCACTCATTTCTTATCCAATTTGAGTAATTCAAGTTGGAGAATATTTGTATTGAAGCCCTCTATCATCTCTAAGCAACCTTGAAGTCTTTTGTTCAAGTTATGTGGTGTATCTACACCAATTTCGTGATTGCACTCAATCTAACAAGGTATTCGATCATCTTTTGAGTTTTGTGCTTTATAATACTCAATTACCTTGGGTCTTCTTCTCATTTATGTGTATGTTACTTGAACAAATGATAGATGTGCTTAATTAGAGACTTGTAGGTGAGTTAGGTTTTTTTGAAATCTATGTTTTCACTTGCTTGTGAGTTGTATTGAGTCTATCTTATAATCCATAGCTATTTGTGCTTTAATTGAATGTGTTTTGATGATTGATAGCCTTTACATGTGCTAGGACTCTTTAGTTGAACACATTTAGGATTAGCACAATTAATTGTATATTTAGAGCCTATTAGGTTTTCATTGATAATTTTGTGAATATGTGTTCTTAATAATTGCTAGAAAGGTTCAATGAAAATATCTTTTGATTCTAGCATATTTGATTTTAGTTTTAAAGTCTCAAATGAGTGCTTAATGATTATGTATTGTTTTCAAGCTTTAGTTGCATGAATAAAATATAGGATTTGGTGTGGTTTTGGTGTTTTACATTCTCTAGGTTTTTGTTCATGTTTAAGAACTAGGCAACCTTATTTTGTGATCTTTAATGCCTAAGTCTAGTTCTTCATGGAGTGTACCTAATCCTACATTTCATATGTTACATGCATCATTTTTGTGATGTTGTGAGTTTAGATTGTAAACTAGAAAAATATACATTGTATGCTCATTGATCATTTCTAGTTTCCATAGGATATACTGATCACATATTCTATGTTACATATGTTTGCATTTGCATACATTTGATCACGTTTAGGAAGTCCTTGTAAAAGGCATGAAGTCTCTTTTTGGAGTGTGAAGCTTCAACTTGAGGAAGAAGTCTTATCTAGGATTGTGAAGATCCGGATAGTTAAGTAAGGAAGTCTTTGCTAGGATTGTGAAGATCCAGATAGTCAAGTAAGGAAACTTTCTAGAGACATGTGAAGTGTCTTGGATAGAAAGTAGGCAAGTCTTTCATTAGTAAGGCTTGAAGGTAGGAGAGGAGGATATCCAATAGAGGATGTATCATGTGAAGTGGTCACTTTTGAGGGTATACTTTTATCCAACTAGTGAAAGGTGGTATTGCCGGGGGTTGTAGAATTAACCCGTGGATGTTTCCTCTACAGAGGTTTTACCACATAAAAAATAACGTGCCAAATGTCTCTTACTCAAACTCTTTTATATTTGTATATGTGATTGATTGTATTTGGTTGAATCTATATTGAATATCCTTGTAAAGAAGATTCTTGATAAGTTTGACTTGCAAACACTTTGTTGAATCTTTATTTGTCTCTTGTATCTTTGTAGTGTTTGAACATTGTATCTTGTGAAATTCTATATCAAGTTGTATAGTTCTGCTTAGTGAATTTACATTGTAATACTCAAAGTACAACTTGTGGAATTTGATTTGCATTGAATATATTTGTATATGAGATACATTGTCTCTTGTTTTGTATATGTGTTAAGTGTATCACATTCTTTCACATTTGTGAGTTTATGTTTGTGGACTAAGGGTGATGATTGAGCTTACATGTGATAGTTGTTTTCTAATAACAATCATATTAAAGGTTAATTTGTATGGTCATCAAATGTTTGACAAAAGTCTCAAAAAAGTTTTAAAAATAGAGTGTCAACCTATTCACCCCCATCTAGGTTGTTTGGTTCTTAACCTTGTAGGAATTTCATTACTGTAGCGAATCAATGGCCGCGACATCCCTTGTAGTTTTCTTCATTGAATTGGGCACTTTGTCGCGGTGTCATGATAGTGATGCATTGACAGCGACAATCCTTGGAATTTGAGTCTCTATTGCTTCCAAGCGACATGACCGCGACATCTCTTTAGCTTTTTTTCCCTTTTTCCTCTTTTTGCACTTTTTACACCTGAAATTCTTCCATCTCTCTTAAATGCCCCTATGGCATGAATACACTTGTAACACTTGATTCAAACAGTTAAATCACAGTGTAAGAACCTCATTTCTATGATTGGCTTATTTCATGACAAATCACATTGGGATTATTTGTAATGGGTAGCTTAGGTTTTATTGTGGTTCTTCATCAACAAGCTTCCAAGATCCCATAGTGCTTCAAGAGAGGTAGTTTACTTGTCTTGACTCTTTTGAAGAGATTTTAGTTGCACACACTCACTTGCATGCATTATATTCTTGATTACATGCTATTGAATGATGCATTGTATGCCATTCATCACTCTCCACACTTGCACATTTTTGCATATTAGATTAGTGTGTTGAGTCTGCCTGTAAAAGAGGATTTTCCTCTTTACCGCGGTACAGGTCGCTTGCTGGGCACCTGCCTCCGTCGCGGTCCCAACAGCGGTTGGTTCCAGAAGGTGCATGCGTTAAAGACCGCGGTCTGTGCACTTGTATGCGCAGCGGTCCATACCGCGGTATACTTCAGTAGGCCCCTGCCGCCTAGACCGCGGCCTGTGCTTTGCATGCACAGCGGTCCCCGACGCGATGTTGTCCAGTAGGCACACTGCTGCATGTAGCGCGGTCTGGGCACTTACCCGAGCCGCGGTCCAGCAAGCGGTATTGACGGGATTTTGTTTCTCAAACCCAAAACGACACAGTTTTGTCTAGGGTTTCTATATATATGTTCTCTTCTTCCCCAACTCGTTTGTGAGCCCATTTTTTATGAGAGAGAAAAACCCTTAGAGAGAGAAAGCTTCAAGCTTTGTTCCTTGACTCTCCAAACCCAAAACCCATCATCTTCATGCATTTCTAAGCATCTTTAAGCCATGTGTATTCATCATTAGTTGACTTGGTAAGTTGAACAAAAACCCCATCTTTATCATTTGTTCATACTTTCCAAGATTGTGTTTTTATTGCATTTATTAGTTGATTAAATGCTAGGACTCTATTTAATGCATCTATTTATGAGTTCCTTTGTATGATTGGGTTTGTATTGTGTTAGCTTGCATTTAGGACATATTTGCCCTCTAGCTAATTAGGACTCATTGATTGCATTTGTTAATTGCATTTATTGTCCTTGCCATGATTAATGACAACATATGTTGATATGGCTTAGTTTGATGACTAGAGTTTAGACTTGCACATCTATATCTAGTTAGGTCTTTATGAGCATTCATATAGACATTGATATCTAGGATTTGTACTTAGTGTCATCTTAAATCCCTAGATAAGCATTTAGTGTTGCCTAGCATTATTTGTATTTTGAGTATTCATATATTCACTTAGGTTGTTAATCTCTTCTTGAGAGTTAAGTCTTGTGACTACAAGGTGTAGTGCACAAGCAAGTGAAGTCTTACAACCAAGGTGTGGTTGGCAAGCAAAGTGATCAAGGATTCACTATAAAGGCCCGTTGGGTAGTAGTGGTGGGTTAGTGACTGAGAATGGTGTGACTAGAGGTCAACCTAGGTTGTAAACATCATTACAATAGTGGATTTGAGGATCGTGTGTGGCTAGAAGGATAGCCCGTGGTTTTTCCCTTGTTGAAGGGTTTCCACGTAAAAATCAAGTGTTATTTATATTCCGCACTTTTACTTGATTTTGTATGTTTGTTTATGTTGGGTTATATTATTAATATTGACTAATCGAAAAATTGGTAATAATCGATTAACAACCCATTCACCCCCCCCCCCCCCCCCCCCCCCCCCCCCCCCCCCCCCCCTAGGTTGTTAGACACACGCTTAGAGTGTATTTTCACACAGGAAATTTGCCTGAGATCAAGCAAAAAGAGTTAGGAATGATGGCCAAAAATCATATACTTTTTGACTTGATCACATATTCACCCCCTATCTAAGTTAATTGTATTTGCAATAGACATATTTTCAATCACCAATTTATAAATTTATCCCACTTAAACATGTCTAACCATGAAGTTCAAAGATAAAAGTTGCAATAAAAGTACACTAAACCTTTTATTTCATATATCAATAGTTCAAGGGGTGATCGTTAACCCCCTTAAAGTTGACTTTGATTGATTGATAAAAAGACCGAATTGACTATATTTAATTTTAACAATGAAATCCTTTTATTTAAAAAAATTAATGAAGGCTAAAACGAATAATTTATAAGTTTAGAAACAGTTTTTAATTAAAATTTTAAATGTAAAAATGATGATAATTGTTTTATAAAAATAGCTTTTTATTTAAAAAAATTAAGTTTACAAACGGTAACAAAAAATTAATAAAGATAACTTTTTTGAAAAAAGGTTTTTTACTCTTCCATTTTAAAATTCTTTCTTAATTTCATATTCTATTGAAAATGTCAAAAATGTTCATTCATTTAATTATTCATATTAACAGATAAATGCATACTTGTATTCTAGCTGCACTTATGCCAACTTTAGGAGGTTTAAATCTATTTAGTTAAATTAGTATAGACTGCAATTTTCTCTTAAATGAAAATGAGTTTTTCTCTCATTAATGGCATATCAGATTTCTCTGTTCTTTTGTTTTCTTAGAGAACTTTATCAAACAATTTTATGTGTTTTCTTTTACCTCCGAGTTTCTTAGAAGCTTTTCATGATATTAGAGCCATAGACATACGTCAATGGCTGCCACTAATTCTATTGATTTAGGTTCCAGAAGGTACTCAGACCAATCGTCCTCAAACTATTTTGGCATGGATATGACTTCACTTGCGAAAACTTTAAGTTTCAACTTTTCAATCAAAATCGATCGAAGCAACTATCTCTGTGGGAAGACTCAACCGTTACCAATGATCTAAGCTTTAGATCTTGAAAGCTTCATCATAACCACAACACTAATTTCAGCTAAGTTCGTTGAGGTTCAAACTTCAATAGTAATGGAAAAGCCAGTATTAAACAACAATTCAATAGTGATTATGAGAAATGGAGAAAAGTATACCAGTTCTTACTCAATTGGCTGATTTCTACAATCAGTCCAAGTCTCGTTGATCAAATAATTTAATGCAGAAGTAATCTTAAGTTGTTGTTAAAACTAGAAAGAATTTTTTTAACGGAAATTTTGCTCGAGACGAGAAACCTCAGTTAACACCCTCAAGACCACTACCACGCAGGTGGTGGCCAAGATTGATCGTATGTGTAACAATGCTTTTCAAAATGACAAGTAATACTGATACAATTTGTCACCCAAAAGAAAGCAAAAAATATTTTCTTTATTGAACATGTATGGTATACAAATTTCTCTCAAATTGCTCTCAATTCTCTCTAGGGTATGGTCGGGTCTTTGTCGTATGCCTGTCGAATAGTAGTCTCTTCTTTCTGAAGGAGGAAGTCCCTCCTTTATACATTGTCTTCATAGGTTTGAACTCATTCATTTCCCCTTCATTTTCTCATCCCCCTTTTATCGGACGGGATTTTTACCTTTAAATGTAGTTGACTTTGAGTTAATTGCTCCGTTGAGGATATCTTGGATATCAATTTGTTTTCCATTCAAACTCTATTACTTGTTCTACACGTGTATAATATCTGTGGATGTGATACTGTGTATCTTCGGGTCTGGCATGATTTCCATAAGGGTCGCTGAATGTATCATGGTGTGGTGCATCAATTAATAAGGTCGATCAGTGTTTCGACCTTGATATCTGAGAAGTTTCGTCCTCTAGGATCCAGATCTGGCTTCCCTTGACCTTTCAAAGCTAGGTGCGGCTTCCCCTGACCTTTCGAAGCTAGGTGTGGCTTCCCAGGGATATCCCCCTGTATCAGCGAGGTATGGGTGAGTTTCTGGAGGAATTGTGAGGTGACTGCGGCTTCGGGGAAGAAAGTGTTTTCAGTTTTGGTGATGCGGGCTATATCTGATCATTCCGGGCTCTATCCCGGATGTTTCAGGAGCCCTTCCTTGTTCCTGCGGGGTGGTATCGTAGCTCGGCTCTGGGTAGAATGGTTTCCTGGCAGAAACTTTCGGGCATGGAGCCAGGTCTGGAAGGTGGAAAATTTCCCTTTGGTCCTTAGCCAGTTTTGGCTATTAACAAATTTATTAGCAGCAATCCATGGCTAGGATTTAACTACTTAGGCAACAACTTAAATCTATCAAGAAAGGAAGTGATTCTGTTAGTGACCATGTCATGAAGATAAAAAAATATTAGAGATACATTAACGGAAGCAGGAGAGAATGTCACAACCGCGACTTAATCCTTAGCTTAAGAATGTCAAAGTTTGATATTACTACCCTTGAATGTGCCCATGTTGTTTAACTACTTTATTGAATCTATCAAACCATGCCCGTATGGATTGTTTAAGGCCATATAGAGACTTGTGAAGTTTGAAACCTTTGTTGACATTACTAGCAATTTTGAATCCTGGGGGAATCTCCATGTAAACCTCTTCTTCCAAGTCACGATTAAGGAATGCACTTTTGACATCTAGTTGGTGTAGAGACCAATCCAGATTTGCTAATAGAAGTAAGATGTGAAAATTATGTTTACTAAACTCACAACTGCACGAATCTTAGAGATCCGTATGGAAGCAAGTAGAGTTCGTTCCACGGGGAAAAGTGATTTTTGTATTATAGCTAATTCTAATTCTAATTAAATTAAAGTAACCAAGTTTGACTGAAAATTGAATTAAACTAAGAAAGCAATTAACGAGAAATCAATTAAAGTTGTGATCAAGGGATGATAAACACTAGGTCATAAATGATCACTGTATATAAACACTCAATGTATGGAATTAACTTTGATAGTAAGATTCAATTCTAGTGTAGGGTTCATTCTTATCTTTATTATGATTGTTACCATATGACCTCAGGATAAATCAAGTATTCTCAATCATTACTCACCCATTCATCTATGGTGCAAGCAATATCCAAGAACTAAAAACCAAGAACCCTTTAAGCACAAGAATTTAGAACAAAAATCTACTTTGCATTCATCTATCCTAAAGATGGATTATATTCATTCGACTGAACTTTAGTCCAGATTAGGTATTCAACTATACTCTAATCCTAACTTCACATCATCCTAACACTAAGCTTGTATAAATAAAGGATCATAAATCAACACAAACTTAAAATCAAGATATAAAATAAATTGAATAAATCAAGACTTTGAATTGATAAAAATAGAAGTTAATCCCCTACAAGAGCATTCACATAGGTTCACATTGATTCTCTAGTTATGGAATTAGTTACATATGTTGGACAAAGAAAACAAAGAGAAATGATTAGGAACAGAAAAACCCATAAGGATCATCAATGAATTCTTTCAATCCTTCAACTTATGTAGAGACTCCATTTGATCTAGTGTGAGTCTCATTCTTCTTCTTCTACTATCACAAGCTTCGATATTTAACAACAGAAGAGTAGATGATGGATGTTGGGTGTTTGATGATGATTGATCACTTGGAGAGGTAAGATTGTGTTGCTGGCTGGTGAGGTCTGAAATTCAAATTTAAAGAGAGGTAGTATTTATAGTTTCCCCAAAATTTAGGGCTTCCTCGGATTCCTCATCAGGTTGGGATTACATCGACCGCAGTATGTGTCATGGTCTATGTACTGCGGTCTACACCGTGGTATTATCTCTATGTACTTACTCAGTAGGTCTCTTTCTTATGTACCGCGTTGTATGGGGCGGTGATCTCTCTAGCGTTTATTGCGGTTGACACCGTGGTTTGGTGAACCACATCTTAGACCACGTTTTTGAAATATACAAACACAATTGTTAACGGGAATTTTACTCGGGATGAGAAATCTCTGTTAACGCCCTCGAGACCACTACCACGTAGGTGGTGGCCGAAATTATTTATATATGTGACAATGGTTTATCTAGTGATAAATAAACAAGAACATTTTTATTTAACATGCATGGTACACGAGTACAAAGATTTTTCTCTCGTTTCTCTCAATTTTCTTTGGTAAATGATCTATTGCTAGTCGTATGCCTGTCGAATAGTAGTCTCTTTTTTCGTTTCTTTTCTTTTCTATTTATACATGGTTTGTAGGTCAACAGATTGATTCTCCCTTGATTGTCTCAGTGATTGTCTCAGTCTCTTCCTTATCGGGCGGGATTTCTTGCGTTAAATCATTTGACTTTTAGATTGACGTCCGAATTGAGAATATCGTGGTAGAGATCAGCTTGTTTCCTTTTGGATTTCATTACTTATGTAGATAACGCGTCCAGGTACGATTTAATTCATTCCTTGTATCATTCCAGTACGATCCTTATAGGAGCCGTGGGACATGACGAATATGGTATGATGCATCAACCAGAGAGGTTGTTTAGTATTTCGACCTTGATGTCTGAGAAGTTTCATCCAGCTTGGAGCCAGATCTGGCTTCTCTTGACTTTTCCGAAGCTAGGCGTGGCCTTGACTGACCTTTTTGAAGCTGGGTGTGGCTTCGACTCACCTCGCGGCCTTCTAGGGACATTCTTCTGTGTCAATCGAGGTACAGACGGGTTTCTTGAGCATTTGCAAGATGACCTTGACTTTGGGGAGCTTCTAGTTTTGATGATGCGGGCTAAGCCCGATCATTCCGGGTTCTATCTTGGATGTTTCCGGAGCTCGCCCTTGTTCTTGGGGTGGTATCGCAGTTCGGCTCTGGATAGAGAGGTCTCCTGGTGGAAGTGCTCGGGTCCGGGCTTTATCCCAGATGTTTCTGGAGCCCGCCCTTGTGCCTGGGGCGGCATCGTAGCTTGGCTCTGGATATAGAGGTCTTTAGGTGAAACTTTCGGGTATGGAACCAGGTCTAGTAAGTGGAAAATTTCCCTTTGGTCCTTAGCCAATTTTGGCTATTAACAACAATTAAATTGTCAAAAGCTAACCTAGAGAGGGAGTGAATAGATTTTTAATCCTTTTTCCAATCCCTTAGAAACAAACAAAAGTTTATCCCTCTAGATAGCTTGTATCACACCACATTAAAGAAATGAAAACACACATGGACTATTGAAAAGCGTATTCAATTAGGCATGTCAATTAAAGTCTATAATTTGCAAGTGAAGGGATCAAACTAAAACATAAATCAACCATCACTTGTATTAATATATATGTTCAATATACACAAGTACAAAAGAATGAATGACTATATACAAATAAGTCAATTTACAAAGATAAATGATATATACAACTTTGATCAAAATAATGTTTGCATTTCTTTCTTTGCAAAGATCTTGTTTACAAAGATATGAAGAAATGATGATCTAAACAAGATACAATCAATCACATATACAAATATAAAAGAGAAAGAGATAGAGGCATTTGACACATTATTTTTTACATGGTAAACCTCCGAAGAGGAAACATTCACGGATTGATTCCACAACCACCAGCAACACCATATGTTTTATAGTTTATAATCCAAACATTTGACATCACACAAAATGATGCAAATCACATATGAAATGTATGGATTAAGCACACTTCATGAAGAACTAGACGTAGGCATGAAAGTTCACAAACAAAGTAGTTTAGTTCTTTATGCACGAACAAAAACCTAGAAAATGAAATCTAATCAAATGACACTTAAATCCTAGATATTATTCATGCCAACTAAAGCGTGAAACAAAAATATATTCATTAAACACATGTTCAAGACTTTAAGACTAAAACAAAAAATTGGTAGAATATAAAATATGTTCAATTAGATTCTCTAGCAAATATTTAGAGCACATATTCACAAAATAATCAATTAAAACTCAAATGCTCTAATTATAAAATTAAATGTGCTAATCTTAAATATATTAAACTAAAAGAACCTAGCACATGTGAAGGCTATCAATCATCAATATAAAATCAATTAACACACAAATAGTCCTAGAAGATAAGCTAGTCACAATACAACTCCCAAACATTTGAATTTTTAGATTTAAGAAAACCAAAATCACATTTAAGTCTCTAATTAGACAAATCTAGCTTATATTGAAGCTCTATCTCCAAATAGCATTTGTTCAAGTCACATACACTAAAAAAGGAAGAAGTCCCAAGGTATTTGAGCATTTAAAAGCTTAAAAATTGAAGGAGAAACAAATACCTTGTCAAAGTACATGCAGCCACGAAATTGATGATAGACACCAAATATACTTGAAAAATTTTCTTTCCAAACACTTGGAGAAGATAGAAGACTTCAAGAGAATTCTCTCACTTTTTGAATCACTCAATTATGTTGACAAATGAGTGAGATATGATGATTTGAAGTTGAGAGAAAGGATTGAAATTGTATGCACAAATCTTCTTCAAAGAACAAACTGAGAGGGAGAGGAGTTTTTAAAAGAAATTTGGAGGGAAGCTTAGGTGGCGTCGAAGGGACCACAAGAGGTGATATGGGACTTGCCACATAGGCACCCCATGGAGGCTTGTGGCCTCCACGGGGGTCGAGCCTCTTCCTTCTCGTGGAGGCCACGTGCCTCCACGGGAAGGGTGAGGTTGTGGCTTGTACCACACCTCTCTTCCCTCGCGCAACCACTCGCCTTATTCAACCAAATTTTGACCTCTGAATTCCAATTTTGAATCCATTTTTGGATTACAAATATGGACTCTCTCACGGACATGGACGTCTATAAAACTTCAATGAAAAACTTACAATTTGACTCGATACACAAGGACAAAAAGCATGGATGATAAGCATACGAAAAGTTTCGTAATATCCAACTTGGAACTCGAAAATTTATGAATTAGTAACTAAAATGTTCGGAACTCAGTAAAGAACAATATAAGAATATATTTAAGTCTAGTACCAATAAAATACAAACAAACAAATACAATAATACACAAGTGTGCCATTTCCTAAAGATAATCCTAGAACATATAATTTTACAAAAGTTGTCAATTTAAATCTGATGCAAGTGCATATAATAATATGTGTGAGTATGTGTTATACCAACTGTGCACAACGATGTAGAGACACAAATGTTATGCAATGTGTGTGTGTGCAAAAACGCCTTACAAGAGTAATAAGGTCTAGATATACCTTTGATGTTCAACAAACTTGAAGACTTCTCTTTGCTTGATGAGTTGTCTTTCTTCCTTAAAGCTTCAGTATCATGAACCTAGATAACTAATCAGTATAAGGGAAATGTTGTTTTGTTATGAAATTATACCAACATGACTCAAAAACCTAACATGAGCAACCCAAGGAGTTTGTGGATCCACGCCACTCCAATCATGTCTATCGCCTCAAGAAGGCGTTATATGGGTAGAAGCTAGCTCTGAGGGCTTAGTATGAGTGCCTTACTCAATTCCTTGTCGATAATGATTACTCTAGAGGGAGTGTCAACAAAACACTTTTATTCAAGAGCAAGAAAGATGAGATCGTTTATAGCTCAAATCTATATTCATGACATAGTGTTCGGATCCACCAATATGTCAAAAGTCTGACAATTTTTCGATGTCATATCTCATGAGTTTGAGATGAGTATGGTGGGGGAATTGAACTATTTTCTAGGTTTGCAAATTAAGCAATTGCACTATGTGATATATATATATATATATATATATATATATATATATATCAAGCTAAATATGCAAAGAACCTAGCGAAGAAGTTTGGCCTTGAGAATGCCAAACATTGTGACACACCCATGAGTACCACCTTGAAGCTAAGCAAGAATGCTAGTGGTAAGAGTGTGGACCAAAGCTTTTATCGTTGCATGATTGGTAGTTTACTCTACTTGACCACAAGTAAGCCTGATATAGCTTTTAATGTTAGTGTGTGTCCTAGGTACCATGTGGATCCAAAGGATTCCCATCTCCCTGTAGTGAAGAGAATCATTCGATATGTGAATGAGACATCCAACTGTGGGATTTGACACTAATGCTAGTTTGGTTGGCTTTAGTGATGCAAATTGGGCAAGGAATTGTGATAACCGAAGGAGTACATATGGCGATTGCTTCATCCTTGGGAACAACCTTGTCTCTTGGTTTTGCAAGAAGTAAAACTCCATCTCCTTATCCAGAGCTAAGGGGGAATACATTCCCGCTAGGAGTGCTTGCACGCAACTCTTATGGATGAAACAAATGCTTGTGGACTACGACTTTGATCAAGGTACTCTAACCCTTTATTTGTTAGGATTATGCTCAATAGCAAGAGTGTAATATTGTAATTGACAATCTTTTCATATTAATAAAGTGTTATCTAATTCTTACAAATACTTATAGCATTTATTATTATAATTGTCAAGGTAAATAATCATAAGGTCAAAAGACTATGAGATATGAAGAATTGTTCATACATCCAGATATGTGTGAGGTAGACACAATTCTTCAGTTAGTCTTGAATAACGTTCACAACTTAAGTTAAAGGTTGGGCACCTCTATCTTGATAAAGTTGTAGAATTCTTTTACTAGCATTTGAGTGGGATCAAATGAGTTATGATGAGTCTAAAATCATCAAAAGGTTTTCGAGTAAAAGAATCTAGTGCACTGGGTGCATTGAACTGGATCACAATGAAATACTTTATCTAGAACCGTCACTAGATATAAGTCTTTTCATTATTAGGACAATCGGAGAGTCGATCTTAATCCTGAGATAAATGATGGACTTATGGTTGCAAGTGTTATCATTTGAGCTATCAATGAGTACGATTATATAGCATAGTCTATCCTCGATAGTTTGGTGGTATTCATTTGTTAATCGATAGAGGACTTCATTTATAGATATGGACATCGTGGCTCCATTTATTAAATGAGAGTATAATATCATCATATGGATGTTTTGAGGTATTGGATATTAAATCTCAACGTTGAGTTTTCAATAATGATTATTGAAGACATGGCTTCTGGACAAGTCAAAATATCCAAGTTCAAAATGTGGTCATATGAGGAAATATGGTAACTTAGAGAGCTATAGGTGGTTTATGAGCTCTTGGCGATTACTGATATTATTCACGAGGATACACCATCTCCTATAAGATTGTCTAGGGTATGAATGAGAAACATCTCCTTATTCTATCTTTATTTAAGAGTTCAATTTTAGCTCTTTAGTGGAATGAGTTAAAATTAATAGATCGGACCTAAGTGAATCATTTGTTGATTGTGATTAGGTTATGTCTATTGAAGCTTAAATTTAGATAGCCCGCCAAGATCCACAATCCACACGTACTTGCATGGATCACTTGATATATTCTACCGGACCAATTTATGGGTCCATCTAGAATTGCATTTAATATATTAATAATATAATATGTCTATTATTTATTTAATGGGCTGCTCTATTATATTAATATATTAAAAGGAGACATGTGAGCTTGTTTCTTTTAGTAAGAATAAGTCTGGTTCACATGTGGGCTTTTATTTAAAGTCTAATGGATTAAATAAAATAAGAAAAATAATATTAGACCCATATATATATGGTATGGGCGGCAAGGCTAATAAAATAGCCCAAGATATTATTTTATTTTATTGTTTTGATTAAATGGAAATTAATTAATTATTTAATTAATTAATAGTTTAAATCAAAATCTTTTCCTGATCAGTAAATAAAATACTATGTGTTGGATTAGGGTTAAAATTCTTTTAAGTGATAGGAGTCCTAATGTGGTAAGGATTAAGTCCACATACACTCCATACCACACAAAGAATTCGGCCACCCTAGTCCTATAAGGGTTAGGATTCTTAAATTGATAGGAATTAGGGAAAAGCACAATTCCTTTTCAAGTAAGGAAATTGGTCAACCCTAGATTTCCTACACAAAGAATTCGGCCAACCCTATTTTGAGAAGGAGAAATTTCGGTCACCTTATAAATATAAGGTGATAAATTTCGGCCACCAATAAAGCTTGAGAGAGAGTGATTTTTGTTTGCTTTGAAAAATAAAAATCTTACTCAATACACATAGAATTTCTGCCAAGAGAGAAAAAGAAAATAAAGTTCTCATTTGATAGTGCACTTGCAAGCCTTTAACATCAAAAGGTTTTGTGCACACTTTCGATTTAGGGTCACGCGAGTTCTAATCATATCGATTGTGAATTCAAAAGTAACCGAAACTATTTTTCTAGGCTTTTGGTGTTTTGGGATTGAAGATCAGGATCAGAAGTTCCATACATCCATTCTCAGGTAAGCAATTCAAAGAAAAAAGGGAGACCACGCTCCTAGGTGATTCACGTACGTGCTAGGATTGAAGATCTTGCGGATTACCATCGAAGTAAGTCAATCGGATCACGCGACAAGAGGTATTTAACTCTAACCGTATATTTGTGTTTAATTAATTAAAGGGTTAAGGTTCAAATCTTTAGAAAAATTTTAAACTATACGAAAATCTACTTTTCGTCTTCCGCTGCGGTTTTAGTTAATTTTTCCCTACATTATTGTGATAACTTAAGTGCTAATACTATTTCCAAAAATCTAGTATAGCACCCTAGGACTAAGAACATAGATATTCGACATCACTTCATTAGAGAGCTAGTTGAAAACAAATGCATTGCACTTGAACATATTGGAACCAATGATCAACTAGCGGATTTATTTACAAAGCCCATAGATTCAACTAGGTTCAAGGCACTTAGTAGGTCTATTGGGATTTTCCATATGCCTTGATTTGGTTTGTTTTTGACCCCATGACTGGAGCTCAAGCAAGGAGAGCAATCTTACATATTTTGAGTTGTTAGAGCTTTAATTTAGTTTATACTTTCTTATAATTGCTTGAGATTTTTGGTTGCACTATCTTATATGATTTTTCCATAATAAGTATGCAGCATTGCTTTGCTTGTAATCCTTGTCATATTTTGGTTAAACAATGCATTTTTGGACTAGGAGAATTATTTAGGAAGTACTCTTAAATGACCTATAATTTATCTCCATGACATGAGAAATATTTTGACATGCTTAATATGATAAGCATGATATTTTTATTCAATTTTGAATGCAAATGTGTGTGATAACAAATGACAAGACTACATTCAATGAGGATCTCGTACCCATTCAATCAGTAAGGATGTTATATCCAATGTAGTCTAGTCTCTCTTCTTAAAGGTATAAACAAGGCTACTATCATACATATGGTTCATCAGGAAAAATCAAATAGAATTATATATATATATATATATCCATGTCTTGGTTTGCCTTTAAGATTTGATATAGTGCTCCTTAATTTCAATAATTTTGAAAAACTATATCTTGCTTCTCATGACAAAAGGGTACACAAATTGATTTGAATTCTTTGGAAACCCTTTTGATATTTGCTTTGCCAAATACCATTGATTGAACCTTAATGTTATATGTCTTGCATGAAAAGCAATAATTTCACACATCTTTTTCTTTGAAATAAAACTCCTTAAATCTCTCCCAACTGTTAGATGTGCATAAGATCCTTTTATATGACTATGCACTTTAGCTCTTGTAAGTAGCTCTATTTGCCTTTGTTGTCCAATTGGGGATACTCCTTTGTCTATCTCATGACAAAAAGGGGGAGTAGTTTTTATGTGAAAAACAGGGGGAGTTTGATATTTTTTTAATGCCGGGAGAGTTTCTCTTTGAGAGGGAGTAACCTTTTAGGGGGAGCATTGCATTGCAATCATAATATTGTTGCTTTATTTTTTTTATGTGCTTTGATTTACTCTAATGCAAATGCTTTTATCTTGATCACCTCACATACACTTGTCTTGGAAAGTGTAGTTGTTATGTTGTGTAGGGCTTGTTTATTCTAAAAGAGATTGAAGACTTGAAGATCTTGACTTTAGGTATCTCTATGTAATGTAGAAAAATATTTGTTGACCATTAGCTTTTTTTTTGTGAGGATTAATTGTGAATAGCGGTTTTGTCATGAAATAGTCAAAGGGGGAGATTATAAAGACCTCTATTTTATGATTGGCTTATTTGATTACATACCACATTTGGGATATTTTTGTAATGGGTAGCTAAGGTTCCCAAAGACAAGCTTCCAAGCATCTCTATGACTTCAAGAGCAAGAGCACTTCAAAAGGTATAATACTTGTTCTCGACTCTTTGAAGAGATCTAGTTGCACACACTCACTAACTTGCATATGATAATTAATCTTGCATTGAATTTCATTTGCTTACATGTCTTGCATGTTATTTGTGTTTCCTTTTTGTGTGCATTTCGCTCACTTCACACTTGCACAACATTCATATAGATTAGGTGTGTTTAGTTGTGTTGAAAAGAGAGTTTATCTCTTTTCCACGATCTAGGTTGTGGTATTTACCACAGTTGGTACATCTTGCTTACACCGTGGTCTTTTCCAGTGATCCTTCCATGGTTGTTTTACGGCCAGTGTGCATTGCATGTTTAGCGGTTTTGACTGCGATGCTTTCGAGAGGGTTTTACACTTGGTTGTGTGGTTGGTCACCTCACTTGTCCTGCGGTTTCGACCGCGTTCTTTTACAGAGGTTTCGACAAGGTGTGTACCACATTCTGGACCCTTGCACGTATCGTGGTACACACCGCGGTTTGACTTGTTTTTTTTGTAACCATGTTAAAAACGATATAGTCTTGTCTAGGGCTTCTTATATACTCTTCATCTCTTTCTCCCAGCCATTTTTTAGAGCTTAAAAATCAGATTTTATAGAGAGAAAAGAGATTCAAGTGAGAGGAAGCCCCAAGAGTCCATTTTTACTCGATCAATCTCAAAACCTAAGTGCATCTAGCATCTCCTTCATCATTCAAGCATGAGTCTTCTTTGTTTTTATGACTAGGTAAGTTGAACATGTTCTAGATTTCATTTATTGACAGTATTGTTCATTCTTGCCTAGGTTTAGCATTTATTGTTTAATTAAATGCATGACTCTTTTCTTGAATATGTTTTGAGTCACTGATTATTGATTGAGATTGTTTGTTTATGATACCTTGCATTTAGGACATTTTTGTCCTTTCTAGCTAGGCCTTTTTTCCTTGCATTTAGACATTGATAATTAGGAGTTATTGCTTGCATCTTTAATTTCCTAATTAAGCCTTTAGTGGTTTCCTAGCATTAATTGCATTTAGAATATTTTAATATATTCACTTGGGTTGTTTAATATCTTCTTGAGTCAAGTCTTGTGACTAAGAGTGTTAGTGCACAAGCATTTAGTCTAGAATCACTATTAAAGGCCCGTTGGTAGAATGGAATGTTTTAGTGACCAAGAATGATGTGATTAGAGGTCAACCTAAGTTATAAACTTTCATTCAAATAGTGGATTTGAGGACCGGAAGTGGCTAGATGGATAGTCCGTGAGTTTTGCCCAGTTGGAGGGTTTATCATATAAATCAATCAACGTGTTTTTTTATTGTTTTCCTCACTTATATTTCGTTGATTGCTTGTACGTTGTGATTGGGTGTTATGGTTTAATTTTTGATAATATTTATTAATCAAAAGTTGGTAATTAATTTTGATTAAAACCAATTCACCCCCCCCCCCCCCCCCCCCCCCCCCCCCTCTCCAAGTTGTATTAGACAAACTTTGTGCATTTTCAATACTTTTGGGGCCCCGTTTGGTGCGTGAAACTCCTAGCAGACATGGAAAAGTGTGGGGGAGTTGGCTTTCTTATTGGGAAAGGTTTTGTTTCGGGATTACTTGTTTAGGGAGGACTTGTTAGGTGGTTCCTAGCTACTTATGGGAGTCTGATTCCTTAGAGCCCAAGAATAGTGACCCTATAAATAGTAAGTCTTATTTTTTGGTTGATAATACTTGGAAAGACACTTAGAACATCAGAGAGTGTGTGAATCTGAGAAGTGAGACCCATGGAGATCTGGGGAAGACCCTAGAGATGTCTAGGGGTGGAAGACCCAAGGGATATGTGAGGGAAAAAATGTGAAGAGATCCATGGGAATATCAGGGATCTGGGAGATATCCGAGGGTGATATTCAGGGGAGACCTAGAGGATATTCGGGGGTGCACTCGGTAAGGACCTGATACGCCCTATGAGCTAAAAGCTAGGATGTAAGCTCGATTGTGAGCTTAGGCTAGATAAGACTCGGTTGTAATTGGGGTTTGGGGTCAAGAAAGAATATAGGAATTGTGTAATTGTAACAATTTTCTATATAGTGATATTTTTCTCTTGTCGTCCTGACAGTCGTGGTTTTTCCCTGTTTTGGGTTTTTCACGTAAAATCTTGTGTCGTGTGATTAGATTGTCTTATTTTATTTTACCTTGTAGACGCTATTTGTTATGTCCTGTATATTAGGCATGCGCTTTCGCGTCATTTTTTCCCATCAATTGGTATTATAGCCTTGGTAGCCATGATTGTTTCAAGTCTGTACATGATAACGTATGAGGACCTGGTAGATTGGGGTGTTGATTTCATTGTTGCTTAGTATGGTTTAGCATAGAAGATACGTCTTGGAAGTGGTTTCAAACTCAATAGGATTTGATGGATGAGGAAATTTAGCTTGTTTTGGCAAATACAAGTCATGGATCCAATATAGGTTACACGAGGTGTTTAAAAAAAGTCAACCCATGAAAGCTTGGTAGTCTCTAGTGAGGCATAGAGATGCTGCAGCAAAATGCTCCAAGTGTTGCTAGGTGTGTGTCTTTCACTGGATAGGGTGATGCAAGGACATGTTTACCTTTTGCATGTAAAAGTTTTCATGGACAAGATATGTTGTTAGTGGGTCCATAGGTTTGCACATGGGCATTGGTTATAAGGTGATGTAACATGTGTGGCGGACAAGATGTTAATGGGTGAGGAACTCCTTTGAATCTAACATGAGGAGTTGCACCAAAATTTGAGCAGGTGTTTTCAACATGTTTCGGAAGAAATCTTAGAGCGGATTATTCCTAAGTTGTTGTACCTTTATAGTTGGGTATGGTAATTCTCAGTGTAAAGAATCATGGTGATTCTCAATGAAGAGATCATGGAATGCTGTCGGAGAAGGGACGAAGGTTTTGGGAATTCTCGCCAAAGGGGAGAATTGTTTGGATTTTGCTTGTATTTCCAATGAACCAAATGACTTCAACTGATGCGAAAGTGGTTCAAAAGAATTGGGATAAATGCCATTTAGGTGGCGTTGGACAGAAGAGTCTAAGATAAAGCCAACAGTAAAAACGATGCCTGAATCCAATCTCGAGCGCGCCCGTACGAGCCACCAGAAAATTGTTGGGCATCACTTGTGTATTGTTGCACGCCAGAGATGTTGGGGCGCTTAAGGGCGCATGAGGTATACTTTTGGGGCACGGTTTGGCTGGAAGACATGGTCAAACGTGGGAGAGTTGGTTTTCTTGTTGGAAAAGGTTTTGTTTCGGGATTACTTGTTTATGAACGACTTGTTAGGTAGTTTCCAACTACTTATAAGAGTCTGATTTCTTAGAGATCAAGAATAGTGACCCTATAAATAGTGAGGCTTATTCTTTGGTTGATAACACTTGGAAAGAGACCTATAACATCAAAGAGTGGGTGAATCCGAGGAGTGAGACCCAGGGAGATCCGGAGGGAGACCCTTAGGATGTCCAGAGGGTAGGAGACCCAAGGGATATTGTAAGGACCTCGATTTTATGATTGGCTTATTTCATGACAAACCACACCACATTGGGGATGATTGTGTAATGGGTAGCTTAGGTCCGTGTTGGCAAGCTTCCAAGCATCTCCATGACTTCAAGAGCAAAAGGTATACTCACTTGACTTTGTCTCTTTAAGAGTTTATGTGCACACACACACTTCATGCATGTTTTGTTTATCTTGCATTTGTGTTCTTTATTGTTTATATAAGTGTGCATCCTTTTCAAAAACACTCACTAGCTTGCATTGTATCTCATTTGATAAACATGTTTGACATGTTAATTGTGCTTCATTGTGTGCATCTCACTCACTTCACACTTGCACAACATTCTTGTAAGATAGACATTTTTCTTGAGTGTTAAAAAGGGATTTTTCCCTTTTGCGAGGCCTAGACCACTCGACAGGCTCTGCTTGCACCGCGGCACACGGAGCGGTATTCTCTAGTGCGTCATGCGCGACGTGGACCGCGATCTGTGCACTTGCACGCACAGCGGTCCCAACCGCGGTGTTGTCCAGACGGTGCACTACTGTATGTACCGCAGTCTGGACACTTACCTTTGCCGCGGTCTAGCAAGCGGTTTTGACGGGATTCAGTTTCCCAAGTTCAAAAAGATGTAGTTTTAACTAGGGCTTCATATATATTCTCCCTCTTCTCTTCTTGGCCGACCAAAAGCTCAGAAAATCATTTTTAGAGAGTGGTTAGAGCTCCTAGAGAGAGAAAGCTTCAAGAAAGCATCTTTGACTCTCCAAACCCAAAACCCATCTCCATCTTGCATCATTCAACATCATTTGAGCATGGGTCTTCATTGTTTCATGACTAGGTAAGCAAGAACTTCTTTGAATATCATTTATTGTTCTTCTTACTCTAGATTAGGTATTTATTGCATGATTAAATACCTAGACTCTACTTTATTGCATATTTATGAGTCTTGATAACATGATTGGGTTTGTTTGTGATAGCTTAATTGATTAGGTCATTTTTGCCTAAAAGCTAGGTCATAAATATTCATGTGTGATTAATTGATAACTAGGTTGAGAAATTGTGTTTTAATCAACTAGTTAATGTTCATGAATATTTGATTGTGTTTGTTTGTGATAGCTTGCATTATTAGGTCATATATGCCTAGCTAATCCATAAATGTTCATGTATGCTTAATTGATGATTAGGTTGACTTTGTGCATCTAGTCAAGTTTATGAATGTTTATGTGAATATATTTGACAATTAGGTTGTTAGAATTTCTCTACAACTAATTGAGACCTCATGTGTGAACATGTAGGCATTGTTTGATAACTAGAGTGTTTAATTGCATTATAACATCTAGTTAAGCATTTTGTGTTTAGTCTTGCACATTATTGCATTGAGTATATTGTCATATACACACGTAGACTTTTATACTCTTCTTGAGTCAAAGTCTTGTGGCTTCGGGGTGAAGTTGCACAAGCATTGAAGTCTTGCAACCAAGTTGTGGTTGGCAAGCATCGGTCAACTGCCACTATAAAAGGCCTGCGGGTAGAGTAGGAGGTGCTCACGCCAAGAGTAGTGTATCAGAGGATATCACTAGGGATTGAACCAAGAGTGGCGAGTGGTAGTGTCCATAGCCTGAGGTTGTCGAAAGTGAGAATCCGAGTATCACTTGAGGGTGTAACTTTTTACTCATATAGTGGATTTCTGTGATCGTATGTGGCTAGAAGGATAGCCCGTGGTTTTTCCCTTGTCGAAGGGTTTCCACGTCAAAATCAAGTGTTCTTTATACTTCCGCACTTTTACTTGATTTTGTATGTTTGTTTTAATTGGGTTATATGTTTAATATTGACTAATCGAAAAAGTTGGTAATAATCGATTAACAACCCATTCACCCCCTCTATAGGTTGTAGACACACGCTTTAGTAGTATTTTCAGGTATTGATCGGTCATTTATTTTATATCTTTTTTATCCCCATTCCTTCTATCAAATGCATGTTTCTCAAGTTATTTAGGTTTTTAATTTGTTTGTTTAAGCATTTTCAGGTTAATATTCCCAAAAGGTGTGTTTGGAGATTTTCAGAGGTTAAAAAGAGATTTTGGAAAAGTTCAAGGACTTAATTGCAATTCTCAGCAAACCAATGTGCCTTACACAGTGCTTCACATCCAGCGGAAAACGCTCTCTCAAGCGCTGTCCAATTATCATAGCGGTTCAACTCTAGAGATTTGCGATGTCCATAAGGTTGTCCAATCGCTGTCCAAAAATACACAGTGTTTCAACGTCAGTGAATACCGATGCCTAAACCGTTGTGCTGCCCATATCGGTAGTGACAGCGGTTTGGCAATCCTTCTCGAAGAAAGATTTCTGAAATCCTTCAACTCTTCTTTATATAAATACATCAATATTTTAGGGTTTGAAGAGAACACCACTTTCATCACAACTTTCCAGATTCCTACACAACTCAATTCTCTCATTCATCGTTACATATAAAAGACTTGCAAGACGAAGAAGATTTCTTCATCGAAGACTTGAAGAATTCATTGAAGGCCTCAATGGATTTTATATTTTCTATCTCTTGCCTTGTTATTTTCATTATGTGTAACTAATTCCATAACTAGGGAATCAATGTGAACCTTTTGTGAATGCTCGTATATGGATTAATTATTATTTATCAATTCAATTCTTGATTTATTCATTACGTTTAACTTCTTGATTCCTCATTAGTTTATATTTTCATTCACACCATAGATTAGGGTTAAGATTAGAGTAGAGATCAAAACCAAATCCTGATTAATGCTCACTTGAATAAATAGAATTTATCTTTAGCATAGATCAAAGCAAAGTTTAGATTTTGGTTCTTAATTCTTAAACTTAATGGGTTTCTGATCATTTTTCACACCATAGATCAAAGGGTGAATGGTGGTTAGGAACATGTGACTCATTCCGCGATTGTATGGTAATAGTCATAATAAAGATAAATAATGAACCATTAAATTGATTGAATTTTGTTTATAAGTTAATTTCATACATTGAGTGTTTATATTTGGGGATCATTGATGACCTAGTGCTTTCTCTCCATTGATCACAAACCAACTTTCTTTGAATTGCTTTCTTTAGTTTAGTTTAATTTAATTTAGTTTTAGTTTAATCAATTCATCAAAAATTTATGGATACTTTTAATTTAACTTTAATTAGAACTATTTTTAATTAATAAATCACGTTTCCTCGTGGGAATGATCTCTACTTACCGTTGTACTTATCTCACGATTCGTGCACTTGCGAGTTCAGTTTTTATAACACGATTTTCACACATCAAATATCTAGGGGGAGACCTAGGGGAGATACATGGGAATATTAAGGGAGGGATCCAGAGAATATCTGGATCTAGGGAGAGATCTGGAGGTGATATTCAGGGGAGACCTAAGGGATATTCGAGGGTGCACTCAGTGAGGACCTGGTGAGAGCTATCAGCTAAGAGCTATAATGTAAGCTCAGTTGTAAGCTTGGGCTCGATAAGGCTCGGTTGTAATTAGGGTTTGGGGTTAGAGAAAGAATAATGAAATTGTGTAGTTGTTACAATTTTCTACATAATAATATTTTTCTCTTGTCGTCATGACAACCATGGTTTTTCCCTATTTTCCACGTAAAATCTTGTTTTGTGTGATTGGATTCTCTCATCTTATTTTCTTCTAGTAGACGTTATTTGTTATGTTGTGTATATTAGGCATGCACTTAAGGATGGAAATGGGTCGGGTTCGGATCGGGTCCTACTGGATCCAAACCCAGACCTGCCAGATATTTTAGGACCTAAACCCGAATATTTTCACGGGTTCGGGTCCAGGTCTAGACTTGCGGGTCTAGCTCGGGTCCGGGTCTAGACCCGCAGACCCGAGAAACATCAATCGATCACATAGTTTGTTCACAATTTTTCCCCTATTTTGCATGTTGTGACTTGTGAGTGTCTGTTAGAGACCAAATTACATATTGTATTGTTTCTTTACTTTCAGATTTATGAATGAAATTTTACAAATCGCTTCTCTATTCTCTCTAATTTATTTCTATCTCTTTCCCATCTCATTCTAACTAAATTCTAATTTTATCTCTCTTTCTCTTTCTTCACTCAATTTCTTCTAGCTTTTTCCAGAAATATTCTTCATCAACTCATTCTAGAAACTTGAACCAACCTGCACATTCAATGAACCCAAAATTAATCACACAATCCATTTCACACAACCCTCAATCAATTAAGGCATAACACAAACAACCATCAATTAGAAAATAAAAAAAAATTGAAAATATTGTTTTTAAGAAATTAAACCAGATTTGAAACAACCACCAAACCTTTAATCTCTTGATTCTTGAAGCCGATGCCACCAGATCCTCCACCAAACCTTCAAATCTCACCAAAAGCAAAATTAAAATATAAAATAAGGCACTCCAATGAACCACCAAACCTTCAAATTTTGTCTTGATTCTTGAAGCCGATGTCACCAGATCCTCCACCAAACCTTCAAATCTCAACAAAAGCAAAATTAAAAAATAAAATAAGGCACTCCAATGAACCACCAAACCTTCAAATTTTGTCTTGATTCTTGAAGCCCATGTCCTTCTATTTGGTGCAAACCATCCAAATTCGAAACAAAATATTTAGAATGAAATGGGTTTAGAGAGAATAGAGAGGCGTGAAAGCACGAGAGAGAGAGATATATATATTATTTTTACTTTTATGTCTATTTTTGACGATAATAGTGAGAACTTAGAAGCTTCGTTGATGATCGGAGGCGTGACAGGAGCATAAATCGACGGGAGAGTGGAGGTGGAGATGTCAAAATCGAGAGAAGAGGTGGAGAACTAGAGATGTAGAAATGTAGAGATTAGAAAAAGGAGATGTCTGCAATTTTAGGTTTAGGGATTCAAGAGTACATTATATTATATATACTTATATATTTATATACCATGTCAATTAATAGACGGGTCTTCGGGTTCGGGTCTGGGTTTTTGACCTGACCCGGACCCGAACCCGATACTGGTCATTAATTTAAGACTCAGACCCGACCCACGACCCGAATATTAAAACCCAGACCCGACCCATAGGGTTTGGGCTCGGATCGGTACTCGCGGGTTCGGGTCCAATTGCATCCCTACATACACTTCCACATCACTTTTTCCCAACAAGAGAGCTAATGTGTTTTTTTCGTCTAGAGAGAATTAGGGCTCGTTTTGAATCACTTTTATTTTTGGCTTTTGACAGAAGAAGTTGATAAGTAAAATAATTAGGTTTCAGTTTCCGTTTGGATAGTATATTTTAAAATAGCTTTTAAGATTATTTGGTTGGAAAATTTTAAAGTTCTTATAAGTATAATATGATGTTTTTATCCTTTTAGAGGAACTTTGAACATATTTAATTGTAACATTTTCATATTTGTATCTTAATTTGAGTAAATAATATATGTATTTTATTTTCATAAAAGTTTGTTATATAAAATAATATAATATTTTTCTATTATATTTCCATTAAAACGATAAATAAAATCATGTCAGAGATCTACTATTAACCAAAACAAACACAAAAATTCAAAACAAATCCATAATTTTCTCCCAAAAACAAATCCACGTATTTTCTTAAATTAACCTCTCCTACAAAACAGAACAAGATTACAAACAAATTCACATAAAAACAACAATAATAATAATAATAATAATAATAATAGCAATAATAATAATAATAATAATAATAAACAAAGTATTTTGGGGTTCTTCTCCATCTTTTTTTTTTACAATATCTAGGGTTCCTCTACATCTTAATCCAAAACGATTTTGGATTTGTATTTTTCTTTTCGTCTTCTTTCACTTGATTTATCTTCTTTTTCTCTTCCTTGTAGTTGTCGGTTTGTTTTGTCTAATTTTACTATAATTGAATCCTTATAATAATTTACATAAATATGAATTTACAAATATAAAAATCATAGAAACAAAAAGACAAACGAATCCCAAATCAGACCCCCACATCATATTGATCTTATTCAATAAGACAAACAAAAACCCTGATTAAATTCGTCTTTTTGGTGTAATTATTGCTTGTAATTCTTTTAAATTAGTTTAATTCATCTTCAAGTACACATAACCCAATAGCCCACTACTCACAAGTCACAACTTGTTAGATATCAATAGAAGGGCCAAGATAGATTGAGACGGTGAGGAGGTTGACAAGGTCGTGTGCTAGATTTGGAGGTTGACGGCGGCGACGACCTTCGCGGCGGCAATCTTCACGCAAGCCGATAGGGAGTTGATTACTTGATGGAGAGAAGATATGAGTGAAAAAAAGAATGAGTGGTAAATTTTAGGGGAAATTGCAATAAAGTACCCCAATATTTGCTAAAATTATAATAGATAGTACTTTTACCATAATTACAGGAAAGTACATTTGACCGACCCTTTCACCGTTAAAATTAATGTATGTTAGATTGACAGGAGGGTAATAATGTCTATTTCTTTCTTTAAAAAATGTAAAAATTAATTCTGGTTCACTATCGTCTATTAACAAGATTGTAAAAAAGATCAAAAAAATTAAGGATTTGCTTTTTTTTTGGGGGGGGGGGGGGGGGGATCATCATCCGGTGATAATGAAATAATTTGTTTAAAAGAAAAAAAAAATGAAAAGATTTTTTTAGAAAAAAAAAACAAAAATATTGTCTTTGGAGCTTTAAAAAAAAATTCTTGTCTTGGGAGATCTAGGTTCTTCCATCATCAACATCCATCTAAGAAAAAAAATATTCATTTTTGAGCTTGATAACAGAGTTTTTTGGCAGGGGTCCAAAAGAAAATTTTCCACCAAATACCTACCTGGTAGGGACCAATACCAGTCCCCAGGTACCTAGCAGGGCTGGTACCATGATCCTGATAAGAAGCAACATCCGGTAAGATCAGGACCTCGACTACCCACCTACCCAGACGAAGCGTCAGAGATATTCAACCAGGAAGAGCGGATGCCTCGCTGAACATCCATGTTGATATCTAACGGGAGGGGTATCACGATATCACACATTCACTACCTCGCAGGTACCAGATACTCCCCGCTTGGTACCCCGGTACCACGTCGTGCACCTGATATCCCAGGGCATTTCGGCATCAACCCAGAATCCCATCAAGACAGACGTCCTACCTGCCCAGCAAAACCGATGTCACTACAAGGTTGCCATCATGAATAGAACAAGCGCCACGACAACAATTCAGACTAGCATGCCAGTATACCTCGCCATGAGATCAGAATTCTCCTCCAAGTAACGCCAGCAAAAAGAGTTGACTCCTCCTTCATTTTAAACGCCATAAATAAGATCGAACGATCAACCGAATCAAAGTTTAAATGCGACAGTGATTAACGGGATCAAAATCCGGAGCCTTTAGCCTCACTCAACTCCTTTCAACGCCTAAAATAGGACTCTAAAAAAATCCTCATCAAAAGCTATCGGATTCTGAGGGATATCAGAGGCCTATATATATATGGCTTTGAAGGACAAAGAGAGGGATCGAGTCTTTGTTAGAAAAAACACGAAAGAGATAGACTTCTCTAGTTTTCTCCAAAGCCAGTGAGAGTTTACAAACAATCACTGGGAGGATAATATTCACTTATCGACATAAACGACATTCTCCATCCTCATTTGTGTTAGAGAGGGTAGAAAATGAGTGTTGTAACCATTGTACAAGTTTTTATTCAATAAAATAGTATTTACTCATATCTCTTTGGTTCCTTCATATTTGTCCGTGTCAATCTTCAGCATAGGAAGGAACCCCGGTACCGAAGGTACCTATCCCGCTACCACTTACCGGTAAGGGACGAGGGTGTTAATTGAAAATTTGCTCCCCGAGCAGATTTTTCCGTTAACAAAGCCCAAATCTCTGATTTGTTATTCTTCAATCATCATTCATCATCAACTTTTTTTTCTCTCTCAAACATTACCATCAACAACTCAAAATCTCAATATGAGATCTTCACTCACTAAAACAAAAAAAAATCTCAATCAAAAACTTAAATATCTCCACCCATCGAACTCCTCACTACCCACCGCCCCATCCCTCCATGCACCTCCACCCATGACATCTTTTTCTATCCATCTCCCGCTACATCCACGTGCCACTGCCATTGTCCCTTATTGCGAGCTCCGATGTTCTCAAAGAAGTGATTGGGTTTGACATCTTTGGAGGAGATATGTTTATTTCCTCCATTAGAAGAATGGAGATATATCTTAAGATCTGGCGTTTTTTTTAATTCATTCGTTCTCTTTTAGATGAAGTGTTTTTCTTTTAAATAAAATAGTTGAGTGATGAGGCATTTTTTTATTGGACAATATAAATTTGTTTAATTAACACTTAGGGGTAATTTAGACATTTCATAATATGACCGGTCAACTATTAACTCTAACGGTCAAAGGGTCAGTCAATGATACTTTCCTATAATTATGACAAAGTACGATCTGATTACAATTTTAGTAAATATCAGGGTATTGTATTGCAATTTCCCCTAAATTTTAATTTGTTAGAAGAGTAAAATTGGCTTATATAAAACATTCATTAAATCCAAATACAGCTTCCCGTGTTTTCAAATTAGAGTTTCTGGGAGAAGTTGGGTGAGCTTGACTTTTGCTGAAAGGGCTATTTAATTCTTAAAAGCTCTTCTCTTGAATCGTGCAGACACTCTCAAAACAGTTTCTGGACCTGAAAACCCAATAGCAGGCTTCCAAAAGCCATGCCAAACTTTCTTTTAAAAAATAGCCATATCAAACAGTCCCTTAGTGCGTTGAAACTCGAAAGTAAATTGGTTTGCTGAGAGAACTTTATAGCCATGATTTTAGTTTCTATACTGAAAATTTAAGGGAAAAAAAAAACTCTGAGACGGTGTCGTTCCATTCCTGTCCCCGTATCGTTTAGGGTGCGTTTGGTATGCGGGACGGGATGGGACAAGGTGGGACAACTTGTTCTTGTCCCACGTTTGACGCGACTTTAGCACGGGACAGGACGGGACAAGGTGGGACAAAAATCACAAAAAATTGTCCCACCCAAGACCCTAGGACAACTTGTCCCATGGCATGGGACAAGTGTCAAAAAGACCACTTTACCCTTTAAATGTTCAAATAATTACAAACATATCCAATATATTATATTATATATATATATATATTATTAATATATAAAAATTATAATTACATATAATATATATATATTATAAAATTATATATAATAATATATAATATATTAAATATATATATATTAATATTTAATAAAATTTAAAAATTATAATTACATATATAATATAATATAATATATACTATAAAATTATATATAACATATTAAATATATATATATATTATATAATAATATATATTAATATATATATATATATAATACATTATATATGATATATATATATCCTATATATATTATATATAATATAATTATATATATAAATATATATATATATAATACATTATATATGATATATATATATATATATATATATATATCCTATATATATTATTATATAATGTGTATATATTATTATATATATAATATGTATAATTACATATATAATATTATATATAATATATTAATATTTAATATATATATATATATTAAATATTAATATATATAATAATATATTTAATATATTATATATTATTATATATAATTTTATAATATATATAATATTATATATGTAATTATAATTTATATATATTATTATATATAATAATAATATATTTAATATATTATATATTATTATATATAATTTTATAATATATATAATATTATATATGTAATTATAATATAAATATTTTTAAATATTATTATATATAATAAGATATTTAATATATATTATATATATTTTAATAATATATATCATATATATTATATTATTATATATATAGGATACATATATATAATATACAATATATATTATTAATATATATAATATTATATTTTTTATATGTACAAATATTTAATATTATATATATATATCTTATATATTATTATATATAATGATATAATATATCATATTATTATATAATATTATTAAATAATTATAATATATTTCAATTACAATATTACTATTTGTGTAAAATATAATAATATTGTAATTGAAAACAAGAGGTCATTTGAACCCTTTTATTTTTGTTAAATATTATAATATATTTCGATTACAATATTTATTTAATATTGTTAAATACGATATATAAAAATTGTTTAATATATTGTTTAATATATTGTTTAATATTAGACAAAACAAGGAGGGCACTCTGGTCATTTGAATCTCTTGTCCCGTCCTGTCCCAGCCATACCAAACGTATAACAGTACAGTCCATTGTCCTGTCCCATACATTCCAAACACGTCATGGTACAACTGTCATGTTCTGTCTAGTCCTGTCCTGTCCAGTTCCGTCCTCGTACCAAACGCACCCTTAAAGACCTAAAACCATAGTTGATCTCTCTCTCTCTCCTTAAAACCCCTAAACCCTAATTTTCCTCAGCAGAATCAAAATGCGATTTTTCAATTCACTGCATCTTCAAGTTTTACGCAAAATTCCCACAAAAGCGATCAGACCCGATTACTATGCGTTCTCTTCTCTCACGAAAACCCCAACCCAGACGCCAAACACTCCTCTCTTCAACTACCTGATCCAAACCCTAACTTTGTCCGAAACAGAAGCCCAATCAATCACAAACTCAGCTCGCTTCTCTAACATCAAATCCCTTGAAAACCCACATTCTGTGCTCCACTATTTTCGAAGTCTTGGATTCTCAGATACCGATATCCGATCTTCAGTTATATCAAACTCAGAGATTCTGTTGTCAGATGTTGATATGAAACTTAAACCGAGGATTGAGTTTTTTCAAGAGATAGGTCTGGTGGGTTCTCATCTGGGTAAGTTCATTTCCAACAACTCTAGACTTCTTGATTGTAGTTTAGAGAATATGTTGATTCCTAGTACTCAAATTCTTAAGAAAATATTAGTGAATGATACAAACAATCAAGATTTGATTAGGGTTTTAAGCAGATGCAGTAGGCTCATTACGAAAAATCCGGAGGGGAGATTGTTAAGCAACATTGCATTCTTGGAGGGTTGTGGCATTGTTGGGTCTCAACTCTCAATGCTGTTAAAGAACCAACCTAGGATCTTCGTTATGGAAGAATCCAAACTCAAGGGGCTTGTTTCGCGTGTTTCGGATATGGGATTTTTGTTTGATTCAATTAGGTTTGTCCATGGACTACGTCTAGTTAGTTGCTTGACTAAAGAAACTCTGGAGAGAAAATTGGAAGTATTTAGGAGTTTTGGGTTTACTAAGGATGATATCATGGAAATTTTTCAGAGGTTACCTTCAGTGTTTAACAAATCCGAGGAGCAGTTAAAGCTAAGACTTGATTTCTTTTTGAACAATATTGAGCTCAAAAAGGAAGCTTTGCTTAGAGAACCCTGTTGTTTAACGTACAGCCTAGAAGAACGAGTGATTCCTCGTTATAAAGTTATGTCAATTGTCAAGTTGAAAAAGTTGTTGAAGAATGAACCAAGTTTTGTTAGGGTGTTGACTTTGTCTGAGGAGAAATTCTTGGAGAAGTATGTGCAAAGGTTTAGAGATGATGCAGAGGAATTGTTGGTAGCTTACAAGGGTCATATGTTAGATTCCTCTTCGTCTTCCTCCTTCCTCTGAAGAGGTAAATTCTTGATGCGAGTTAGATTCTGAAATGGATACTGCAATCAGGGTTGTTTAGAACTGCATTAGCAGCAAAACAAAATATCACTGATCAATGATTTGAAGCTGTGAAAAAATCTGTAGCAAACATTTGCTAACCAGTTTCAGAATAAATGTTTAATTTATTTTGTATTTGTTTACAAGCTGAAGCATCTGAAAAGTGCTCTTATTTATTAGCGCTTATATAAGATTCTGACTTTTCCTGTGTTTAAAAGCTTTTGTTTCATATGAGTTGTTTGGACATTCCTTAAATACGAAGTTGTAAACCATGAAAAGTTAAGAAAACCTTTTATTTATTTATTTATTATCAGTATTGAATGAAGAAGTGGCAATGAATTTGAGGCATTGAATTGTGGTTTATTTTTGATTTGTGAGTTAACTGGAGCTACGTTGAGATCCAAACTTTATATAATAATCACTTGTTAGATGCATCCTCCTCTTCAAGGGAAGAACCTTGATGCAAGTTTCCACATTTCATTTTCATTATTGGTGTCCTCTGAACCGTTCTGAAATCAATACAATGAATATAGTTCAAGGTGTCCCACGTGAAATACGGTATCAGTGGTAATATTCAGTTTCAGGGTTTCATGTACTTCCAGTTTCATGACACCAAGATTCTCCATCTAAGTGCATTCAGTGTTTCATCATCTGTGCTGGACCATCTTCAACAGAACTTTCCTTGCAATCGAGGTTCGAGGTTCTAGGTTCTAGGTTCTGGAATATGCAAATACAAGCTTCTCCCAACTCCTTTCTTTTTCATGTTCTAAGTAACCGTCTACATGGCTGAGTAGATTAGTATGACAGTTGTTTTTTCTTTGAACCCAAATGAATACATGTGCACCACAAAAAGAATTTTTATAGCAAAAGTGTGAATCATCAATTTGAGGTCGAGAGTATGAGTATTTAAGCTGAATTATGGCTTCTTGAAAATACTGCGCGTTTGGTATCAGTTTTAAGGATGTTTTTGAAAATTGTTTTTAAAAATAAAAATCATGATTTAAAATGTAATGTATTTGGTAGTGTTTTTTATAAGTAGCATTTCAAAACGGATACAATGTAGGTGTGTTTGGTTGTTGTTTTAGGAATATTATCATTTAGGTCCTTAGGTTTTTTTAAATTATCTGTTTTTTATTCATTTATTTATTTTTCACTGGATTGGTTCTTATGTTTTCAAAAACCATTCAACTTAGTACCTCTGATCAGAATTTTGACGGTCAACAGTCATAGAAAATGCTAAATGACCTTTTTGCCCTTCACTCTAAAATCAAAATAAATAAAAAAGGAAACTTTTATTTTCTTAAAAAAGTAAAAACTGAAAAATTTTTAAAACAAAAAAATAATAAAAATAAGGGATATTAAGATTTTAGTCCTCTAGTTTGCGTTTATATGGGTTTGGTCCACTAATTTTTGAAATTACTAACTTTAGTCCACCAGTTCTCTAACAATTCCTAATACATTCCCTACCGTCCAATTCCGTTAATTTTTCGTTGACTTCTGTTAGGTCAACAGGGGCAATATGGGAAATTTAACGAAAGCTTCTAGAAACCAGTCTAGAAGAAGGGTAATTCTGAAATTTCATAATTAAAAAAACAACAAATTAATTTTTAAAAAACAATCTCCAGAAAAAATAAAATAAAAAAACTAATAAATAATTAAATTTGTAATTAAATAAATTTAAAAATAAAACTAATTAAATCTCTCATTTCTAATTCACTAAACCAAATTCAAAAATCCTCTTTTCACTTCACAAATTCCTTCTCTCTAATCAAACATCCAATTCAGAATCTACTTTCTGTTTCTAAATCTTGATCTACACGTCATCAACTCTATCTTCACCTTCACAAAAGTCCTCAAAAACTCCACTGATTGAACTCTTCTTCACCAAACCGTAACCTAACAAATTAATTCCCCAATTCTTCAAATCCAAATCCCCAACTTCTTCTTCCTTCACTAAATCTTCGATTCCCTTCAAAAATTCTTCCCAACACTGAAGCTCGACACAATTTCCAACTTGGGCAGGTTATCGATCAGCTCGGTGGTGGTCCCCGTCGTTGCGTTGCCGACGAAGGCGCCGATGGTGTTGTTGCAGCCACAAAACTCAGAACCGAACCGGCCATCATAAAACCTAGAACTGTATCACATCACCAGTCCATCACCACACCAAATTAAAAAAAAACTGGATTTGACCAAATCATTCTTCAAAATCCATTTCATTCTCGAATCTTTGCCGGCAACACCTCAACCACTAACGCCAATCTCCTCTCAGATTTGGCCACGACCAAATCAAACCCTCGCCACCAAATCAGACCCAGGTTTGCTCAGATCGATCGTTTGGTATGGGTTTATCCGGCCGCCGGTGGTAGTTTGAGTCGACCGACGTTTGGTGTTGGTTTGAGAGAAAGAAGCGGATCTGGGGTGAGAGAGAAAGAAGCGGTGGTGACTGGTGTGTGAGAGAGAGAAAGGCGGTTGTGGTGACTGGTGTGTGAGAGATGAGCGAGAGAAAGAGAGAATTGGAGAAGACAGAGAGAGAAAAAGAGAGCGAATCTGGGTTTGGTTGTGGATGATGGGTTTTAAATGATGTTCAATTTTTTTTTTTGGGTTGAAGGTTGTTGATGATGGAGGGTTTGAAGTTGAAGGTTGATGAAGATGATGGTGGTGGTAGTGGAGAAAACGAGGATGATGGATTTTTAAATTTTTAAATTTTTTTTTAACTTTTTCGGGGTTGAAGTTGTTGATGATGAAGAAGATGGAATTAATTTGTAAAGTTGTTGATGATGAAGCAGATGGAATTAATTTGTAATTCGAATTAATTCATTTTTTTTAATTTGGATATTTTTAACATTTTAAATTTTTTTATAAAATTACCATACTGCCCTTCATAAGAAACCTTCATTAAGGGTATTTTGGTCATTGTACCAATATCCGTTTGTTTTAATGGAATTTCTAACAGAAGGACTAAAGTTAGTAATTTCAAAAATTAGTGGACCAAACCCAGATAAATGCAAACTAAAGAGACTAAAATCTTAATATCCCTAAAAATAAAAAGAAAGAGGTGAAGATCCAATGTGGAGATTGGTCTCCACCAACATCTCCGGCCTTTTCTTTAGCTCCTTATCTTCAATCTCTGTTCTTCCTCTACAATTGGTTCTATCTTCTTCTTCTTCCCTTCTTCAATCTTTTCTAGAATATCCTCACTTCACAACCTGCAGTTATAGAGCAAATTAATCACACAAACACCACAATATAACGACTCATTTTCACTCAAACACTCAAGCACAACATATTTTCTCTCTCGATTCCTTCATTCACAGATATGATTCTTTTCTTTTCTCAAAACCAGATTCAGGTCCTCGGAAATCTCTCTACCCAAATCGAATCCCCAATTCATCTCTTTCACTTCGATCTTCAAACGCTCAAACCCTAAATCTCAAATCCTTCTTCTACAAACCCCTGATTATGCAATCAATATTTGTTCTTCAACTTTTGAACCACCTCAGTGAGTGACTTTGTGGAAGAGCCGTTATCAATCAACACCTTAGCGGCCGCATTCTTCAAGTCTTTCATGCAATTGCAGACTCTTTTCCTTATTCACCTTCCATCAAACCCTTACCAACTCTAGCAATTTCGTCTCTACCCAACAACCCATTTTCACCCTGTTTCGGTCTCAAAGCCAATTAGATGTCCTCTGTCAACATCGCCGCATCCATATTTTACTTCGCATGAAGCGGCCAAGCAATTAACAGAACCCCATTGACAACACTCTCGAGAACATAATTCTAGCCATAGTGGATGAGGAACAGATTCGGGAGCTAGGATTTGATTGAGGAGGGATGAGAGAGAGTGAGAGGTTTTGGTTCAGGAGGTGGTGGGGTTTTGGGTTTGGTTTAGGTCTAGGTTGTGTTCTCCATCAATGGATAGAGATAAGATGGTGGACTACAATTTCTCAGTGCCAACATAAGATCGAGCGGTTTGGTTCAGGTTTAGGTTGTGATTTCTGTGGGTTTGGTGTTTGAGACGTGGTGGTGGCTATGGTTTGGGTGTTGAAGAAGATAGTGATGTGAATAAGAGGGCTGGAGAAAGAGAAGGGGATCAGCGGTAGGTTTAGTGTTTAAGTGGTGGTGGTTGACAGTGGGGGTGGTTGGGTTTGGATCTGAATTTTGTTCTTTAAGTTTTAATTTTTTTTATTTAAATTTAATTTTTTCTATTTATTTGTGTGTTGACACATGCATATCATTGTTTAAAGATAAAAATACCCTTAGAACTGTTTAATTTGACTAACGGTTGACTCACAGAATGACGAAATTGAGTGGATTTTGAAAACATAGGATCAATCCAGTGAAAAATGAATAAGTAAGGAAAAAAACAGATAATTCAAAAAAACATAAGGATCCAAATGATGATATCCCTTATTTTTAAAATGGGTAAAGTAGTTGTTTGGAGGAAAAAGTTGTGATTTGTTTTTAAATGATGTTTTGAAAATGGTGAAAAACACTAAAAATAGTGGTGTAAAAGGGGGCTGGCCCGACCCACTTCAACACGGCCCACTACGCCCGTTTAGGAAAACTGGCCGGACCTAGCACGGCACGCCACTTTAGCGTGCCATGCCAGGCCCGACCCGTTTTCCTAAATGGAGGCCCGGCACGGCCCCTCCGTGCCGTGCCGCGTGCCATGCCAGGCCGGTCCGGTCCGTGGGTTTAATTAGGCGGGCCAAAGGGGCCGGTCCATGCCCATACCCAATTTTTTTTTTTTACATATTTTAATTTAATTGTAATAACTATTATATTGTTTTAACAATTTAACTTATGTATTTCTAATTGTAATTTGTTTATCTTAATTATTATTTTAGTATAATAAAAGAAATGTTTATAATAATAGATTATAGATACATTTATTATTTTATTTAATGAATTAATTCAAAGAATAAATAAGGATAAAACATGAAAGAAAATAAAAGTAGATAAAAATATGAAATGAAGAATTCTTTATTTATTTCGGACTTTCAGTATTACATATTTACATGATTGTCTCATTCAAAACCTTACCAAGAAAACCCAGTGGGATAAAAACTTGGTAAGGGAAAAAGAGTGCAATCGTATTACAAGTAAATGTACATGTACATGTACAACCTAGTTCTGGACCTGGTTACTGCCGGAACCCTCATCGACATATAAATTGGAGAAATTTTGAATAAATTGTTCATCTACCGTTTCATTTTGCATCCTCTTTCGAGCTTGCTCCCAATCCCGAACGCATATTAATACCTCCACCATCTCTGGAGTCAAACAACTTCTTCTTGGTTCAATAATTTGTCCACTGGTGCTGAATGCCTGTTCTGAAGACACAGTGGACACGGGGATAACCAGTATGTCACGTGCTAGGTGTGACAAGACCGGATACATGTAGCTACAGGTCTTCCACCATAACAACAGATCAAAATTCTCCGTGTTTTCGTCGGCATTGAACTGTGCTTCAAGGAACCTATTCAGTTCGGCACCAGAAGATGCAGCAGATCGTGTAGTTGAAGAAGAAGAACTTGCTGATTTGTCTTTTTTTCGGCGTTTGAGAATGCTCCAACTTGTCGGCAACGGTTGTGTGTCCGGTTCTGGTGATGGTTCCGTGTCAACGCCGCTAAACCTGCCCTCATAAATACTAAAACCTTCAAACAACTTGTTTCGAATGTCAGTAATCTGGTCGGAATAATCTACAATTTATTACCAATAAACTCAAGCAAATATTCTAAACCAACTAATTTAATTCTAGAATCTACTATAACACCTAAGGCATAAAGGAAAGGAATTTCATACCAGTATTTTTCAAACTTGGTCTCCATGGCAACAACTGCAGAGTCAAGCATGTCATCTTCCCTATAAGTGTTTAACAGGTCAGAAATTTCCACAATCTAATGGATTGCCTGGGAAGATATGGGGTAATATACCCCAAAAAGAGTTACAGTGGCATTGTAAAAAACCTTTAAAAATTCAACAAAAATTTTTGCCACATACCAATCGTCTGGTGTCAGTGATTGAGCAGGTGGACAGTCACTTTCGGCCAATTTCATGTTATAAAAACCTGAAATAGTTGTATCATATTCCAAACAATTTTTCAGCATTAAGTAAGTAGAGTTCCACCTTACCGGTATATCAGTTTGGAATCGTCGGGGTCGTAGACCGTTTAATGTACAGTGTCTGCCAAATTCTTGAAATCTTGGATTAGAGCTACCGATCCAAGAAATGGCATCTCCGATGCGTTCTATACGATCGCTTACTTCCTTCAAACCAGACTGTACAACTAAATTTAGGATATGACATGCACAGCGTTGATGGAAGAAATAACCCCCAGCTTGCGGGATGTTTCTTTTATTAAACAATGCAATAGACCTAGTATTTGCCGATGCATTATCTAATGTGATAGAGAGGATGCGATGAGTTATGCCATAAGTTTCTAAAACAGAAAGAATGACAGCAAAAATATTGTCTGCGGTATGTGCAAAATCCATAGGACGAAAACTAAGAAATTTTTTTTTTTGTATCCTACATTCAGAGTCTAAATAGTGTCCTGTGACACTAGTCATGTTTGGAACATGTGTTCCAAATATTGGAAGTTAATACAATTGAGACAGTTAGATGTTGTAATTCAGCCATCAAGTCATCTCGTTGGGTTTTAAACATTCTTATCAAATCATTCCTAGTGGTGGTTCTAGAAACAATTTGCATTTGGGGATTGTATGCAGATGTGATAAATTCTTGAAAAAAAAAAACACAGTCACCGAAATTAATAGGTTGATCAGTTTGTGCAATGTACCATGCCAAGCATTCTCTAGCATGCGCGGCGTCGTAATGCCACATCGTAACGGACCCGTCTGGGTGCCGTTGTAGTTGTGTCTAGGTTGTAGTGGGTACATGTACGTGTTTGGGCATGCATTTTTGTATATGCCTTCTCAAAGGACCGGTTCCACCCTCAGTAGTGGTATAGTTCTTAGGACAAAACTTACATTTAGCTCTGGGGCAGACCGTACCGTCTGGGAGTGTCATTTCTACTACGTCAAAACACTGCCATACTTCTGATGTTAACCTCTTAGATTTGGTATGTGATGTCGGTGTGGCGCCGGAACCAGAAGGTCCCGCTACAATTTCTGCCGGTCCGGAAGGATCAAAATCATCGTTCAGCATGTTTAGACCGTCTGGAAAATAAGGATGGTTAGGATCCATTTCCTTAAAAAAAAATATCAGGTCATTAGTCATTAATAAATATTAAAACTAAAATGATTGTTTTACTAACAAAAAATATTAAAATTAACTTATACACATAAAAATGATTATTTTACTAACAAAATATATTAAAATCAACTCACACACACATAAAAATGATTATTTTACTAACAACAAATATTAAAATTAACTCCTACACATAAAATGATTATTTTACTAACAAAAATTATTAAAATTAACTCCTACACATAAAATGATTATTTTACTAACATAAATTATTAAAATTAACTCCTACACATAAAATGATTATTTTCCTAACAAAATATATTAAAATTAACTCATACACATAAAATGATTATTTTACTAACAAAATATATTAAAATTAACTCCTACACATAAAATGATTATTTTACTAACATGAATATATTAAAATTAACTCCTACACATAAAATGATTATTTTACTAACAAAAATTATTAAAATTAACTCCTTTACATAAAATGATTATTTTACTAACAAAAATTATTAAAATTAACTCGTATACATAAAATGATTATTTTACTAACAAAATATATTAAAATTAACTCCTACACATAAAATGATTATTTTACTAACAAAAAATATTAAAATTAACTCACACACATAAAAATGATTATTTTACTAACAAAAATTATTAAAATTAACTCCTACACATAAAATGATTATTTTACTAACAAAATTATTAAAATTAACTCCTACACATAAAATGATTATTTTACTAACCAAATATATTAAAATTAACTCCTACACATAAAATGATTGTTTTACTAACAAAATATATTAAAATTAACTCCTACACATAAAATGATTATTTTACTAACATTAATTATTAAAATTAACTCCTACACATAAAAATGCTTAATTTACTAACAAAAAATTTTAAAATTAACTACTAAAAATAAATTGTTTAATTTACTAAAAACAAAAATTAAATTAACCCCTACACATAAAAATGATAAATTTACTAACTAAATAAAATTAATAACTAAAGTATAAACATAAAATGATAACTTTACTAACTAAACAAACATATTAAATTTAAAACATAAAATTAAATAATAACACTTAAAGAAAAATGTACTTTTGAAGTTTGAACTTTGGTGTCTTGGTGGAGAGATTAGAGAATAATAGTTATATAATAGTAAATTACTAATAAAATATTATAATAGTATATTAGTAGTGTAGAATAGTAGAGAGAGAGTAATAATGAAATTAAAAATAATTGAAATTGTGTAGAGAGTTTGAGAATGGAGAGATTGAGAGAATTATAGAAACTGAATGAAAAGTGGAATGGGTGGCACGTGCCGACCGTTGGGCTTGGCACGCCGTGCCTGGAACCACGACCCCGCACGTGCCAAGAATGGGGGCCGTGCCGGGCTCTCCAGGCCCGGCCCATATTTACACCACTAACTAAAAAGTTGTTTTAAGCTTTTTAGTTATACCTTTTAAAAAGTTGTTTTTTGTTTCAAAAACAATTTTATAAAACGAGTAAAAAAAACAATATTAAAGTTGTTTTTTGTTTTTAAAAACAGAAAACCTTTTTTTTTAAAAATGGATCCAAACAGCCCTACGGATCCAGATAGGGGTGGATATCCAAAGGCGATATCCATCTTTGTTAATAGCCAAAATTGGCTAAGGACCAAAGGGAAATTTTCCACCTCCCAGACCTGGTTCCATACCCGAAAGTTTCACCAGGAGACCTCTCAATCCAGAGCCGAGCTACTATACCATCCCAGAAACAAGGGCGGGCTCCGGAAACATCCGGGATAGAGCCCGGACCCAAGAGCTTCCACCAGGAGACCTCTCTGTCCAGAACCGAACTGCGATACCACCCCAGGAACAAGGACGGGCTCCGGAAACATCCGGGAAAAAGGCCGGAACGATCAGATCTAGCCCGCATCACCAAAACTAGAAGCTCCCCGAAGTCGAGGTCATCTCGCAAGTGCTCCAGAGACTCGTCTGTACCTCGATTGACATAGAAGAATGTCCCTAAAAGGCCGCGAGGTCAGTCGAAGCCACACCTAGCTTTAAAAGGTCAGTCGAGGCCATACCTAGCTTCGAAAAGGTCAAGGGAAGCCAGATTTGGCTCAAAGCTGGATGAAACTTCTCAGATATCAAGGTCGAAATACTAATCAACCTCCCTGGTTGATGCACCACACCATATCGTCATATCCAACGACCTCCATAAAGGATCATACTGAAAGGATACGAGGAATGCATTGAATCATATCTGGAAACGTTACCTACATGCAGAACAAGTAATAAAATCCAAAAAGGAAACAAACTGATCTCCACCACGATACTCTCAATTCGGACGTCAATTCAAAAGTCAATGACATTAAAGCAAGAAATCCCGCCCGATAAGGAGGAGATAGAGAAAATCAAGGGAGAATCAATCTGTTGACCTATAAACTATGTATAAATAGAAAAGAAAAGAAATGAAAAAGAGGAGACTACTATTCGACAGGCATATGACTAACAATCGACCATTCCCTAGAGAGAGTTGAGAGAAAAGAGAGAAGAACCTTTGTATTTGTATACCATGCATGTTCAATAAAAACATTCTTGCTTACTTGTCACTTTATAAGTCACTGTTACATATACAATGAATTTTGGCCACCACCTACGTGGTAGTGGTCTCGAGGGCGTTAACTGAGATTTCTCATCCCGAGCAAAATTTCCGTTAACACTTTCTAGCGCCGTCTGTGAGAAAAATCTTACACCCAATTAACCAATCGTTTGCATTTATATTTTCATTGTTTTATAGGAACTATGAGGCTCCGCTCCTCCCAAGGCCAACACAGAGTCCTGGAGCAATCTCCGGCGAGGCCAACCCGAAAAGCCCTAGGAAGGGGGAGAAAGTCTGGATATAGTAGTCAAGCTCCGATCCAGACAACCAAAACGCGGGCTACTTGCCACCCCATAATGAGCCAGGAAGCACTCGACCAACAAGCGGCGGCCTTCGTAGAATCCGTCCACGTCCGCCTCCTCTCTGAAGACATCACAATCCAGCCAACCAACCTGAATGATCAGGGAGAGCCGAGCAGGCTCGGAGCTAGACCACCTGCTTTCAATCGCCTAGGACCTCCTCCTCCAGAGCCGGCTCGAGATAGATCGGGGCCCCAACGTTCGATCCGGGATAGGCTGGGACCCATGCCCCCAGCTCCGAGAAGACTTTCACAATATCAACCCCGGCTAGTTAAGTCTGCCGTGGATGCTTTTACCTGAAAGCCCCGAGGGCTATCTCATCCAACTACATCTAGGAGAACTACCCTGGCCCTAGAAGAGGAAAGTAGACAAACTCCCCAAGTAGATCATGTCCAGGAGGAGGACCGGATAGAAATTACCAGTTCATCAGAAAGATTCGACAGTGAGGAATCTGAGGTTAACTCGAAGAGACCTGGGAACAAGCGACTGAGGGATCAGCTGGCAAAGCTACAAAAAGAGGTCCAGCAGATAAGGAAGGGAAATAGTAAGGAGGACAAAAAGAATCCCCTGAGCGAGATGAACGCTCCCTTCACTAGGAGGATCCGGGAAGCAGAGCTCCCCCCAAAATTCAAAATGCCAGCAGATAAGTTCTCTGGAACAGAAGATCCTCTAAGCCACCTAGAGAGCTTCGTTCAACAGATGGAGGTCCAGAACACTACCAGAGCAGCTATGTGCAGAATGTTCCCAATGACCTTGACCGACTACGCTAAAACCTGGTTCAAGAAACTACCCGTTGGAAGCGTGGATTCTTTCACAAAATTATCAACCGATTTTTGCTCACAATTCCAAGGAGTTAAACCTCGCCCGAAAGATCCCATACACCTCCAATATGTGATCCAAGAACGGAGTGAAACTCTTCGATCATATGTGGAGTGATTTCACAAGGAGGTCATACAAATGGAAGTTTTCACTGAAAAAGAAACCCTCGCCAACTTCAGGCGAAACCTCTAGGCAGGAAAGCTTTTCCGTTCTTTCGCCAAGAGACCTCCCGAAACTTACCAGGAGGCCTATGACCGGGCTCTTGAGCAAGTCGAGATCGATGAACAACTCAAGGTCAAGATAGAACATGACGACATGAGAACGGCAAAGCGTCTGAAGAAAGAAGCCCCCAAATTTGAGCCAGTGCAGAAAGCTAAGAATAAACCTCCCAACAGGTCGACCTATCGCCTCCTTGCTCCTGCGCATATGCAAGAAAGATATCCAGCAAAACGAACCCCTCCCCGGGCTTCGCCGCCTCCCAGGACCGTGGCTCCAGTAATGCAAGGGGAAAATGGGTATGACTACTACACCCCTTTAAATGCTTCCAAGGAAACAGTCTATCTTGCCGTACGAGATAAAGGGTTACTCCAGAAGCCCGCTCCCATGAAGGCCCCAGCTGACAGGAGAAACCGGTACAAGTACTGCGACTTTCATGAAGACGTGGGCCACAACACTTCGGAGTGCTATAACTTGCGTAACCAGATTGAGGCCCTGATAAGGGGAGGATGCCTGATCGAGTTCTTACAACAGGTCAGAGATAATATCAGGACTGGAAGGGAGGTACAAGCTGAAATCCGTGAGGACACAGAAAAGAGGAAAGGGGAGCAGGCTGACTTAATGCAACAGATCCAGGTGATACACACTATCAGCGGAGGTCCTACATTAGACGGCGTTTCCAATAACTCCTGAAAAAACCACGCAAGAAAGGTTCCCCGCCTCGGAGAGAGCCGAGGGATCTTCAAAGTCAGCCAGAGCCCGACAGAGCCCTCCCAGTCAGCTCAGATCGTATTTACCGAAGCGGATGTCTTCAATACTGTGCAACCTCATGATGATCCTATGGTCATCACGATACAGATCACCAACTGTCTTGTCCATTGCGTGCTCGTGGACACAGGTAGCAATGTAGATATCCTCTTTAAGGATACCCTGGAAAAATTGAACCTGAAGCAACATTGTTACAACAGCTGTACCACTCCGCTTTACGGTTTCACTGGGGACTCGATCATACCAGTGGGGTCAATGATCCTCCAAGTAATCATCGGGGTCACCCCGCTTCAGCAGAATGTAATGACCGACTTTGTTGTGGTGAACACCACATCGGCCTACAACGCCATCCTAGGGAGACCTTTCTTGTCCTCCTTGAAAGGAGTCTTATCCATATACCACAACGTCTTGAAATTCCCTGTTGGAACCAAAGTAGAAGAGGTACGCGGAGACCAGCAGGCAGCCAGGAAATGCTACGCAGTATCTGCCAATCCTACAGCCCTAGTGAAGCAGTGTGTACAGGTGACATTGATCCAGGAAGACATGGATACGTCCCAGATAATCCAAGAGGAGAAGGAGCCCGCAGAACATCTTGGGCATCCGGAGGATGAACCTATCATGCCCTACGAGGAAGAACAGAGTAAGGAATGGGCCAGCGGGCAGCCCGTGGACAAACTAGAAGAAATATCCGTCAGGAATGACGATCCCTCCAAGGTCGTCAAGGTCGGAGCCACCCTTGACCCAGAAGTAAAAAGAGGACTGATTGATCTTCTCAGGGAATTCAGTGACATCTTCACCTGGAACCATGATGAAATGCCTGGAATTCCGGCATCGTTGGCCACCCACTGGCTAGCAGTAGATCTAACGGTCAAGCCCGTCAAGAAGAAGAGGCGTCACTTCAACGCTGATAGGAACATGGCGGTGCAGGAAGAGGTTGATAAATTGATCAAAGCAGGGTTCGTCAGAGAGGTACGTTACCCCGAATGGGTCGCCAACGTGGTCATAGTCACGAAGGCGAATGGGAAATGGCGTATGTGTGTCGACTACACCGACCTCAACCGGGCTTGTCCGAAAGACAGTTTTCCTTTACCAAAGATCGACCAGCTGGTTGACTCCACATCCGGAAATAAACTTTTGAGTTTTATGGACGCATTCTCAGGATACAACCAAATTAAAATGCACCCGACTGACTAACATAAAACCAGTTTCATTACTGGGCAGGGCTTATACTGCTACAAGGTGATGCCGTTTGGTCTGAAGAATGCAAGGGCCACATACCAGCGGCTGGTTAACAAATTGTTCAAGCCCGAGATAGGAAGGACGATGGAAGTATATGTCGACGACATGATCACGAAATCCCCAATCACAAAGGGACATCAGGAAGACCTTCGCAAAACCTTCCTCAAACTGAGGGAAAACCAGATGCGTTTGAACCCCTCCAAATGTGCTTTTGGGGTAACGGCAGGGAAGTTTCTGGGCTTCATGGTTCATGAGAGAGGTATAGAAGCCAACCCAGAAAAAATCAAAGCTATCTTGGACCTGGAATCCCCGACCTCGCTCAAGCAAGTACAGATTCTGACTGGACGGGTGGCGGCACTCAACAGGTTTATCTCTCGCTCCACCGATAAATGCCTCCCTTTCTTCAAGGCCATCAAACAAGGAAAGAACATGAAATGGAGCCAGGAAAGCGAGCAGGCATTTCAAGCTTTGAAAGAGTACCTAACAAGCCCCCCTTTGTTAGTCAAGCCGGTTCTCGGAGATGAGTTACAGATTTACCTGGCTGTATCAGAAACTGCAGTAAGCGGGGCTTTGGCCAAGGATTGTAGCGACGGTTTTCAAAGGCCCATATACTATGTGAGTCATGCTTTGACCAAATCAGAAAGGAACTACATTCTCCTGGAGAAGCTCGCTTATGCTCATGTGATCTCAGCAAGGAAACTTCGTCCCTATTTTCAAGCTCACACAATAGCAGTGGTGACAGACCAACCCCTCCGTCAATTCTTGCAAAGACCAGACGTGTCAGGAAGGCTAGTTTTATAGGCACTAGAGCTCACTCAGTTCAACCTAAAGTATAAGCCCCAGACTACGATTAAGGCACAAGCTTTGGCCGACTTCGTGGCAGAATTCTCAGCGATCCCAGATCCAGATGATCCCTCAGTATCAGACGAGGTCCCTGAGAAGATATCCGAGGTCAAAAATTGGCCGGAAGGCTGTAAGCCATGGATCCTCTTTTCAGACGGAGCATCCGGACGAGCTGGGGGAGGAGCTGGCATAGTTTTGATAGATCCGGAGGGGAGTGAATTCTGTCACTGTTTCAGATTTGAGTTTAAAGCTACCAACAACAAAGCGGAATATGAAGCCCTCCTAGCCGGGATGAAAGTAGCCATCGAACTAAAGGCCGACTACCTGCAGATCAAGAGCGATTCGTTGCTGGCTGTAAACCAGGTGACTGGGGTATACCAAGCAAAGGGAGATAATATGGTTACCTAACTAAATCTAGCTCGGCTGCTTAAAAGCAAATTTAAGGGACTCAAGATCGATCAGGTGCCTCGACACCAAAACCATCGCGCAGATGTTCTGGCTAAAATAGCGGCGAACGGAGGCCAATCCCTACCAAGGGGAATTCCTCTCCAAGTAATCACCCAGCCAAGCATAGCCACAAATGGAGAAATTTGTTCCCTGGATCGCCTACCTTGCTGGATGGACCTAATTGTCGCCTACCTCCTTGAATGAGAGCTTCCTGAAGAGCCTGACCAAGCCCGAAGAGTTAAGAGACTCTCAGTTCGATACTGTATGGTGGATGGATACCTCTACAGGAGGGACAGATCTCTCCCCTTACTTAGGTGCTTGCATCCCGATGATGCTAAGTGGGCATTATGAGAGGTCCACTCTGGGGACTTTGGGAACCACATAGGTGGGGAAGCTCTAGCCTATCAGGTGCTTCGTATGGGGTACTATTGGCCGACCATCCATCAAGATGCAAATAGTTTTATGCAATCCTGCGAACCTTGTCAAAGAACCTCAAACTTGAACCACCAGCCACCCGAGCGACTGTCATCCCTCAGTTCACCTTACCCCTTTGCCATGTGGGGAATCGACCTAATTGGGCCACTTCCTACCGCTCCTGGACAGATGAAACATGCTATCGTGGCTATCGACTACTTCACAAGATGGGTCAAGGCCGGACCTCTTTCTCGAATATCAGAAAATAATACAACCAAGTTCATCAAGACTAACATGGTATGCAAGTTCGGGACCCCTCTCATCATTGTAGCCGACCTAGGAAAGCAATTCGACAACGCCCGATTCAAAGACTTCTGCAAGGGATTGGGGATCGACCTCAGGCTCGCTTCAGTGGCTCATCCCCAGACTAACGCGCTGGTAGAATCCACCAACAAGATAATCAAGAAACTTCTGAAAAAGAAACTTCAGCAGAAGAAAGGTAAATGGGCCGAAGAGCTACCAGAAGTCTTTTGGGCAAACCGGACTACAAAAAGAACAGCTACCGGAGAGACACCTTACTCCCTGCTTTCGGGGTTGAAGCAGTCCTCCCCATCCAACATAAATTAACCTCGTTCAGGGTACAGCACTTTGAGCCCCAAAGTAACGAAGTCAAGCTCCGGGCTAGTCTAGACCTCTTAGAAGAAAAGCAAGACCGGGTAGCAGAGAAAGTAGCGATCTACCAGAGCAAGATCGCTAGATACTTCAACCAAAAGGTTAGAGCCCAGAAATTCAAGGAAGGGGATCTGGTACTTAGGAAAGTGACACTGAACACTCGGAAAAGGTCGGATGGAGTCTTAAGTCCAAATTGGGAAGGGCCATATTTGATAAAGCTAGTTGTTCGCAATGGAGCTTATCAACTCGAAGACATGGACGGACGATCCATCAACCACACTTGGAATGCAGATCATTTGAAGAAATTCTACCCTTGAAAGGAGTTCTCAAGCAGACTACCCCCACTTAGTTTTCATTGCAGGTCCGAATAAAGATGTACTACATCTCAATCATCAATAAAGTCATTTTCCTTTTCTCTTCCATCTTTGTCTCCAACTATGTTCAACATTAGTGACTATACCCTTGTATGGAAATTCGACATAAACCTCTCGAGACCAGGAAATAGCTCAATAGCCCTCTTGATGCCTTGGTTGGGCTACCACCCCCAAGAAGGATTTGAGTGTAAGAGCATAGTTGCCCTCCAGATCTCGAGACCAGGAAATAGCTCGATAGCCCTCCTGATGCCTTGGTCGGGCTACCACCCCCAAGAAGGATCTGAGTGTAAGAGCATAGTTGCCCTCCAGATCTCGAGACCAGGAAATAGCTTGATAGCCCTCCTGATGCCTTGGTCGGGCTACCACCCCCAAGAAGGATCTGAGTGTAAGAGCATAGTTGCCCTCCAAATCTCGAGACTAGGAAATAGATCGATAGCCTTCCTGATGCCTTGGTCAGGCTACCACCCCCAAGAAGGATCTGAGTGTAAGAGCATAGTTGCCCTCCAGATCTCGAGACCAGGAAATAGCTCGATAGCCCTCCTGATGCCTTGGTCGGGCTACCACCCCTAAGAAGGATCTGAGTGTAAGAGCATAGTTGCCCTCCAGATCTCTAAAACTAGGAAATAGCTAAATAACCCTCCTAATGTCTCAGTCGGGTTATCACCCCATAAAAACCCATAAAAAAATATGTATATATACATAAACAGATATATATATATATGTATATATAATGTTTGCTTTCGTGTGCAGGATCAAAATCACCATAATTCCCTACACGAATCTTAATTGCTGCTACAGATGCTACTCTGGATACCATTCAAGACCAGAAATAGAATAAAAGTTCTCAAAAAAAGCGCTTCGATTAATCATTAAGGGCAAAGGGAGCCTATCCCCCGATAAGGCTACATCCAAATGAGGAGCCCAACCCCGGAACTCGAGCTACAAAAAGAAGAAGAAATGTTTGAAAAATTGATAATGGCAAAACAGGGTGCCCACCCCCTTTTCCGGGCAATCAAAAATAATTCATCTGCTTCAAGCTTTGGGACTCTCATGGCTCCCCTCCACTGGCCCTCCTCCTTCCTGCTGATCCTCGGCATCAACCCCCTCTACAAGTAGCTGTCCATCTGGGTTACCCTCGCCGACCGCTCTTCCATCTAGAGGCTCCATCAGATGATCAGTTGGATCTTCCTCCAAAACTTCATTAATTATGTCCGTAACTTCAGGAGGGACAGCCGCGTCAAGAAGGGCAGCCAAGGACCCCATCTGGCTCTTGTCGACCTCCATCTCTGTTAAAGGGGGATCCTCAGATGGGCTCCTAACCTCTTCACCGGCTCCCGATTGGTCCTCCTCGGATCGAGAAGACATCACTTTGCTGGAAGACTCCCCAAGACCCGAGGTGATAAAGGAAGGAAGATGGGATGAGGGATTTGACTGAGCGGGCTGCTTCCCAGTTCCTGTTGGGCTAGAACGGATCACCTTGTCGCCCTCAGGGCGAGATAACTCGGCAGCTTTGAGCATTATTTCCTGTCTGTCCCAGCCCGCAATAGACGATAAATCAAAGGGAGGAGGAAGAGCCTCCGCAGCCTGAAAGGAAGCATAAAAATACCTGTCACTGAAGGAGGTCTCCGCATCAGCTTGCAGCTTAGCCACCTGAGTAATCAGAGACCGGTTCTCGAGGTTCAGCTTCTTAGCCTCAGATATCCAGGAATCCCGCTGCCTAGCCCGCCGGAGAGATTGAAGACGCTCATGATCGAAAGATTGCTTCATCCTCTCATGATCGCAGCGAAGCTCAGCCATCTCGAGCTCGATTTTTCCTTGGCTGGAAGTCACCTCTTCCACTAAAGACTGAGCCTGCTTGAGCACTTCCCCGGCTTTCTCAGCTTCAGCCTCGGATTTTACAGCCCGATCACGAAGGAGGGCTACCTGCTGGCCTATCGCGACATTAACCTTAAAGGCCTACAAAATACAGAACTCGAGTTAGAAACTGAACGAATTAACAAAAGTAGCGTGAAGGAAATACAATTACCTCAGCTAAGATAGCAGATCCCTTGGTTATAAGGACGTCCACAGGTATAGAAACCATCTTGGAGATCCCGCCACCCGGACAGGACGCTATGAACTGCTCCAGGACCTCATCCCGCCCTGTCGAGCTCGGCTGGGGCCGGGAGCGACTGGAAGGAACATTCGCGACACCTTTCCCAGAAGCAACACCTTTCCCAGAAACCTCTGAGGCTTTGGTCGTTGGAAGCGCAGCGGAATCAGGTGTTTGAGTCGAAGGGGTAGCAACTTTAGCGGCCACGGCCGAAGGGGCAGAAGCAGTCGGGCCAACCACCTGGGGGGCTTTACCCAAAGCCTGGAAAGCCCGCGAGGCAAGAGTGGCCATCTTAGACCCAGCCGGAGAGATAGACGAAGCCAGGGCAGGTTCGACCCCGGAGGAGGAAAGAGAAGCTCCACCTTGAGGAGAGCGTGAGACGTGACAGGTGGCCGGCTCCACGACAAAAACTGTAAATAAACAGATTAAAAAAGAAAATGTTAGAACCAAGCAAAGTAATAAGGCGAAGCAACACAAGGATACTTACGAGGAATAGCGTCTGAAATCCGCAAATACTTGTTCACCCTACGAGGATCAAAAGCTTCAGCAGTAGAGAACTTCAGATTCAGATAATTCCGGGCTAGAATAGCCTTTAAGACGGCTTTGGACTCGGAAGGCAGGGAGTCCCAGTCCCAGGAGGGCTTGTCACTGAAAGCCGTAGGAACCTCGAATTCATGCCCTCGATGAAAATCGAGCTCCCCCAGTCATCCCCCGCTAGGATCCATTCTTCTTTCCACGCGGGATCCTTCTTCGAGGCACCAGGAACGATGAAATTAAGCTCATTCTTTGCCTTGGCATAGAACTGGCCTCGAGGAACCCCATACAAGCTCCCAATTTGGAAGAGATAAGCCAGCTCCTCTGCACCTGGCTCCCTCGTCACTTTACTCATCTAGCATTGTTCCCTCCATAAGATAAGGAAACCAATCAGATGCCTCCAGAAGCCAGGCGTCAACTGGAGGGGAGCAAGCTGGATGGCGTTGAGAGCCCGTCGAAGGGTTGGATGGAAGGGAAGCCTGACCCCGTTCTCAAGAGCGGCCACATGAATCGGAAGCACGCCTTTAGGGGGGTTGAAAAACGCATAATTTTTGGGAGGTACCGAGATGGATACGCTATCGGGGATGCCAAACTTTGACCTCAAGCGATCAATCGACACCGGGTCAACGGTGGAATCTGGGACAACCCGAAAATCGTAGGGAGGGAGCCTCTCCCCAAAGGGACCAGGAGCCGAGACCCGACGCTCCCCCGCAGCGGCACCAGCCGATTCTTTGTCGGAATCATCATCGACGATATCTAAAGGGTGGTCGGGATGGTTGGAGAACCCAGTCCCGATAGATACATTCTTACTTGATCGCCGACGTTGCGAGGTGGGCGGAGAATCGTCGCCGTCAGAACTCCTCCTAGCCCGCTTCCCCAGAATAAGACTGACAACCTCCTCGCCGTCGAATATGGAATCAGTTGAGTCACGACTGTTTTTCGACATTATAGAAGACGAAGAATGAAGAAAGAAGCAAGCTCGGAGGAAAAGCTATGGAAATATTTCTCAGCAAAAAGTTTTTAGCTCGAAGAGATGTGAGGAAGATGAGGAGGAAAATAGACATATATATAGGCAGAAGGGCAACAGCACCGAGATACTCGTCTGGTAACGGTAAAAAATCGATTACGGTAACGTAACCGGATTAAACTCGAAAACGGGCTAATCATCTCATGCCACATCATTTACGCAGTTAAGAGGATGATCTCCCCAAGATTCTGGTAACGGTAAAAAATATCGGGGACTGCCGTAATGCAATCAGATTAATTCGAAGATAAATTAAACGGTTCGCAACACGTCATTCAAATGAAGAAATTTCCCTAATATTTCGGTAACGGTAAAAAGAGGAAGATTTCCCAAATAAAGTGAAAATCTTACCTCAACCCCGAGCTCGACGTCTAGTAGTCAGAGGGGACTTCTGTTAATAGCCAAAATTGGCTAAGGACCAAAGGGAAATTTTCCACCTCTCAGACCTGGTTCCATACCCGAAAGTTTCACCAGGAGACCTCTCAATCCAGAGCCGAGCTACTATACCATCCCAGAAACAAGGGCGGGCTTCGGAAACATCCGGGATAGAGCCCGGACCCGAGAGCTTCCACCAGGAGACCTCTCTGTCCAGAACCGAACTGCGATACCACCCCAGGAACAAGGACGGGCTCCGAAAACATCCAGGATAAAGCCCGGAACGATCAGATCTAGCCCGCATCACCAAAACTAGAAGCTCCCCGAAGTCGAGGTCATCTCGCAAGTGCTCCAGAGACTCGTCTGTACCTCGATTGACATAGAAGAATGTCCCTAAAAGGCCTCGAGGTCAGTCGAAGCCACACCTAGCTTCGAAAAGGTCAGTCGAGGCCACACCTAGCTTCGAAAAGGTCAAGGGAAGCCAGATTTGACTCAAAGCTGGATGAAACTTCTCAGATATCAAGGTCAAAATACTAATCAACCTCCCTGGTTGATGCACCACACCATATCGTCATATCCAACGACCTCCATAAAGGATCATACTGAAAGGATACGAGGAATGCATTGAATCATATCTGGAAACGTTACTTACATGCAGAACAAGTAATAAAATCCAAAAAGGAAACAAACTGATCTCCACCACGATACTCTCAATTCGGACGTCAATTCAAAAGTCAATGACATTAAAGCAAGAAATCCCGCCCGATAAGGAGGAGATAGAGAAAATCAAGGGAGAATCAATCTGTTGACCTATAAACTATGTATAAATAGAAAAGAAAAGAAATGAAAAAGAGGAGACTACTATTCGACAGGCATATGACTAACAATCGACCATTCCCTAGAGAGAGTTGAGAGAAAAGAGAGAAGAACCTTTGTATTTGTATACCATGCATGTTCAATAAAAACATTCTTGCTTACTTGTCACTTTATAAGTCACTGTTACATATACAATGAATTTTGGCCACCACCTACGTGGTAGTGGTCTCGAGGGCGTTAACTGAGATTTCTCATCCCGAGCAAAATTTCCGTTAACAATCTTCATCTCCGAAAATAAAATAGATATCAGAATGACATCTATCTCCGCTCAGTCCCAAAATAATAGTATCCATCTTCATTTTGAATGGAGTGGATTCTTACAGATATCCATATCCGTGGATAATTTTGTCATCCCTATCGGCACGCATGTCGGCGTGCTGTGCCGTTCAGGAAACCGCAGCCTCGCACAACACGCTCCTCGTGCTATGCGTTTTCTAGCACGGTACCGCACCACTATCCCTTACTAGTATATCTTTGATTATTAATTTATTACAAAGAATAACTTTCTTAGTAGTTAGTTCAAAATTATAGGAGTTTTAAATAAGAAAAAAAGATTTAGAATAGTCCATTCTCAATTTTTTTCAGCTACGCCCCTGGCTATATATACTTATAGGGACAAAATTTGATTTTCGTCCCTATAAATCTACTGCTATCCACCTAAGACGACGTTATTTGGGACGAAAATAGTTTCATTGCTACGGCCTGTAGGGACAAAATTTAAATTGTGAGTACGAATATTTTTCATTCCTACGGAGCAAAATTCTTGCAGTGAATGGAGGTGGAGAACCGGATATCTAGGTATAACAATATATGATAGCTTTATCCTCAAAGTCAGAACCACTTACCAATTATTGTTTAGCATCTTCATATGAGTGCACGTAATAATGAAAACATGAGAAAGCTATGAAAAAACAATAATTTTACTTTTGTTTAAATTTGGTGTCCAAATAATGTGGTATCACTATAATCCATTCATTTAAATTAAATTAGATTTGCATGATTTAAATAAATGGATTATAATAATGACATCATTTGGACACCAAATTTGGATACCAAATTTAGACAAAATAACATTACTAAAAAATATATAGAAAAAATGAAATAGTTTTTCGATAAATCCAAGAGAAAAAAACACGAAATATGTAAAGGCTGTGAGTAGTCTACCCTATAAGTGATTAGTTATTTAGCGATTTGTGTTGAGAAAAGAATGAAAAAGAGTGATGGGTGATTAATTAGTAGAAGATTAACAATATCTGCACCACTTTAAAACTGTATGTATACTCAAAATTTATATATTCTTAAAATTCTAACATTACCGTTAATTTATCTTATTAACATTTTAAACAAAAGATATTATATTTATTAAAAAAATCTATTTTACTCTTTTGCATTATTTACTAACTAAACTAAATTTAGAACAAAAAATGAAAAAGTAAAATGAAATAAAAATAAAAATCCAAATCAAAACGTGGAGAAGGTTACAATCATTATCCCAACTCAAAAACTAAGAATACTATTTAAAGAATAAATAAATAAAGACAGAATTTCACATAAGTCCTATATTTTTGGTGATTTCTCACCTTTATAAATGCATTTTCAAATTTATCACTTTAGTCCTTACTTTTTCCAAAAGTCATCACTTTAGTCTATTTGACCAAATATATGAAAGACAACTATTTTAAAACCTGTGAAAGTACACATTTGCCCTTATTACTATTTAATTTAGCTAAAATGATTATCTTAACTTTAAATTAAAATAAAAAAACAATAAATTCTCAATAATAAAATCTTAAATAAATATATAACAAAAAAAACCTTAAACAAATAATTAAAAAATGCATTAATTTTTTCTTATTTTGTTTTTTTTTTCATAATGGATTTTTATTTAGCTAAAATGATTATCTTAGCTTTAAATTAAAATGAAAAACAATAAAATTCTCAATAATAAAATCTTAATTAAATAGACTACAAAAAAATTGTGAAAAAAATCATTTAAAGCTAAGATGATCATTTTAGCTAAATAAATATCGATTATGACAAAGATACAAAAAAGGAAAAAATTAATGGATTTTATTATTATCGTTATTATTTATTTAAGTTTTTTTTATAATATATTTATTTAAGATTTTACTATTGAGAATTTTGTTATTTTTCATTTTAATTTAAAGCTAATATAATCATTTTAGCTAAATTAAATAGTAATAAGGGCAAAAGTGTACTTTCATAGGTTTTAAAATAGTTGACTTTCATATATTTAGTCAAATTGACCAAAGTGATGAGTTTTGGAAAAAGTAAGGACTGAAGTGATGAATTTGAAAAGACATTTATAAATGTGACAAATCACCAAAAAGATAGGACTTATATGAAATTTTATCATAAATAAATAAGAAGATTATGTACCACTCATTCCACTCTTATTTGGAGAGAGGTAGAGATATGGCTATCTTGTCCTTTTGTTTATATATATTTTAATTCTTTTAATTTAATTGTTTAGAATTTAACCGTTTTTAACATAAAAACAAGAATTTAATAATTTATAATATGTTTTTTTTTAAATTAAAAGAAATGATATATTTGGTAACGTGTGGGGTAAATGTGTCAATTTGGACAGGGTCTGGCGTGCCCGGCCCGTTAAGGCCCGCCAAGGAAGCGGGTCGTGCCTGGCACCACACGCCTTATAGGCATGGTTGGACTAGCATGACACGGCACATCAAGCCCCCGTGTTAAGGCCAACGATCGGCACGATGTGCCAAAATGCGTGCCGGTCCGCCGTGCCGACTGTTGGCCTGCCAAATTTTTTTTTTCTAGTTCCAACTGTTAGACCGTTGGAATATTTTTTTTTTTTAATTTGACCGTTCGCTTCAGCCACCAACGGTGGGAACCCAAATTTTCAGAAGAAAATTACAAACACTACCCCTCATCACTTCTATTTTATGTTTTTACCCACATTTCAAATTTTTCTATAAATACCACACCCATTCCAATTTTCATACACTTTCTCCCCATTTCTCTCCCTCTAATCTCTATTCTCTACACTATTTCATTCTCTCTCTCTCTCTCTCTCTCTCTCTATTCTCTACACTACTAACTGCTAACTACTTACTACTAATACTAACACACTCTCTAGTCTCTATTTACTATTCTCTAACAGTTTTTTTGGTAGGGAGGAAAGAAAATAGGAAGGATAGAAAGATTTGGAGGGATAGAAAACATGAGGGAAATAAAGGAAAATAATTTTCCCTTGAACTGTTTGGTAAACAGGAAGGATATAAGAGATCTTCTTTTCAATTTTACTATTTTACCCTTGCATTATAGTTTATATATTAAAAAAGATGGATAAATTTGTAATTTTAATTAAACCTAAAAGCATTCCCTCGTTTTCATCCCTTTTCCATCTACTTTTGGGAGGATTAAAAATAATGGGTCCCACCCTTAAATATTTCCTCCCATTTTTCTCTTCATACCAAACACATACTACCCCTTTTTCTTCTCCCTTTTCCCTCCACCCTTTTTCTTTCCTCTCCCTTTTCATCCCTACCAAACACACTCTAATTATTATTCTCTAATCTCTCCACCAAGGCATCAAAGTACAAAGGTAATTTTTTTCCTTAAATTTTATTATTTAATTTTATGCTTAGTTTTTAAATTTTATATTTATACTTAATATATCTATGCTAGGGTCATGCTCAATAGCAAGAAAATCCCTAGGAATCTTTGGGCCGAAACGGTCAATACCGCTTGCTATGTCTCTAATAGAGTCTTTAAAAGGCCGGGTACAAAACAAGCCTCATATGAGTTTCGTAAGGGCAAAAAGCCCAATGTGAGATACTTTCATACTTTTGGAAGTAAATGTTTCACTTAGGAAAGTTTTCGTCCTTGTGTATCAAGTCGAATTCCAAGTTTTTGATTAAAGTTTTGTATACTTCCATGTCTGTGAGTGAGTTAGGGTTCGTAATCCGAAAACGGATTCAAATTCGGAGTTTTGAGGTCGAAGAATGGTCGAAGAACGTGAGAATAACGCATAAGGAAGAAAAGAGAATGGGGGTGGCAAATTGCCAGGCCACGCACCTCCACGAGATGTTGGGGTAGTCTGTCTCATTCCCTCTCCTGTGATCCCTCACACACCACATCATTTCCCTCCCTTATAAATTCAAAGTCGTGCAGAAATTTTCATAGACTTGTCCATTTCTATTTTTGTGATATCTCACTAAATTTAGATCCGATTTTGGTGATTCAAAAACCAAAATTCATTATCCTTTAAAGGACACAAAGTCCCAAGTGTTTTGAAAGCTAATTGGGGTCCATATTTTCTGATTTACTTTGATCTTCATCAAGTGTTCATCATTTTGTATGTAAATCAAATTCTCTACACTTTTCTTGTGATCAATTTCTTGAATCTCTTGATTTGAATATGAAATATGTTTACAATGATTTGGATTCTACTTTTGAACTTGTTTGAGTGATTTTTGAAATTAGCTTTTGTGATTTTTAATTGAATATCTTTCTAGCTAATTTTGATGAACATGAACTTGAATCTAGAAAAAATTGTTTGTTCTTGATTGTTGACTTCTAGATTTTTAGTCACATGTTTTAGTACTAGAATATTTTGATTTTGATTTCTGTTGACGGCGATTTTTGGATTGTATGAATTCAATCACATGTCACACAAAACACGTAGAGTTTGCAATCATATAATCGAATCAAAAAGAAATAAAAGATATCATGCAAGCAAGACTTTACGTGGAAAACCCGAAAGGGAAAAAAACACGTTTGCCGATGACGGCGAGAAGGAAAAATCACTATATAATTATGGTTACACACACAATCTTAGTTGCTTTCTTGAATCCTTTGAGCGGGACTGCCAGTGGCTATAAATCCTTCCTATGAAGTCCTAACTGATCGAACACCCATACACTCAGGATATCTGTCGAGCTTCCATTATCAATCAGTATTCTTCTTACCTCACGGTGTCCGATACGAACCGTCACAATGATTGCGTCATTTGGCTTGACTTCCAGTCCGCAAGCGTTAGCTTCGGAGAAAGTGATCGGATCCCACCCTTGTTTGAGTTTTTTCTGCTCGGGACCTACCAAATTTACTACCATGCTTCTCTGGCCATCTATCGCTTCACGAACTTCTAACATTCTGTTCCTGCTACTTCTTCCCGTATATGGACCACCAAAAATGGTGTTGATAGCTCCGACATCTGAGCTTCCCCTTGGACTACCCTTTCTGTCTTGGTCGGGTTTTATGGGATTATTTTACCGATCATCATCTTCTTTGAGAACTACATCTTTTAGGTACCCTTCTCTAATTAACTTTTCAATGTGGTCTCTCAACTGGTAGCACTTAGAGATTTCATGACCATTTTCCCGATGAAAAAAGCAGTACTTCGAGGTGTCTCTTCAAGCAATACTGGATTGCTTTGAAGGCTTCTTATATAAATTCTTATCCTCGATTACGTTCAGGACTTCCTCTTGTTTCTGAGTCAGGGGGGTGTAATTTGTGTACTGCCTCTTGTAGATATTGTTATTCTTTTGATCTTCTTCCTTGCGGCCTTCTTTGCCTTTCCTAGAATTATTCTTTTGGTCTCCTTTGGGGTTTCCCTTCAAACCAATGTCTTTGGGCTTTTGACTCTCATTTGGTCGGCCGCCATGTATGTACTCTCCTCCATGGGCTATTTGCTCCTCTTCAGCCATCGCATATCCTCCCACATCGTTCATCAGATTAGCATAGGTGATTGGTCCCATTTGTCTTAAACTGAGCGATAATTGACTGTGCTGCAAGCTGTTAACAAATGCAGCCATAAATACATCATCATTAGGATCTTGTACCTCCGAGACTTCTTGCGAAAAACGAGCGAGATAGTCTTTCAATTTCTCATCCTTTCTTTGTTTTATGGTTGATAGGATGGATATCGACTTCCTCTGCTGGATGTTTCCCATGAACTGCCTGGTGAAGATCTGTATCAACTCCTCAAAATTCCCGATTGACCTGCTTGCAAGGATCTGGACCCATAATCCCCTAATGTCTGGGGGAACATCCTGCATAGGAGCGTGTAGTCATAATCATATTACGCCATCGCGCTCTGATATCTCCTGACATGCTCCTAGGGGTCGGTGTTGGCCTTGAATTGTTCTACATGCAGCATCCTGAACTTTTTCGAGAAACGGGCATGTCTTATGGATGCGGTAAATGGACTTCCTGAATTGCATATCGGTAAATTTCCTCGTCCTTGCCTTCGTTCCAGCGCTTCTATCCTTCTTAGTAGAACTTCACGCTCTCCTTCTGGCTTACCACGCTCATCAAACTTCTGAAGGATGATGATACAATAGGGGTCTCTAGATGCTCTCCCTATAATTTGAGTATCTCGAACATTCTATCTAGGATCGGGGGTTGTCTCTCGACGCCTCATTGGGGGCTCATCCTTATCAGTTGAAGGCGATCGAGACCTCCCCATGTGTCTGTCATATCTATCACCTCGGCCATAGCTTAATTCTTGTTCTTTACTTCTTGTGGCGTCATCGTGCGGACTGCGCTCCATCTTTCTTTGGCTGGTCTGATCCTTATTCCCCCTATGATCCTGGTAACCACGCCGGCCATCATTCTTTTAGTATCGATCCCTCTTTTCATAGGGATTCGCCTTATTTTTACCGGTTTTCTTTGGGGCGTCTGGAGTCGAAATTACTATTTCAGATTGTAATCTGGGATCCCGTGCCACTACGAGGGTGTGTAACTGGAATGGCGAAGTTAAATTTGTGGTGGCAGTTATGTTGATTCCCTGTCTAGCGGCGTCCTCGATGACTCTCCGCAGGGACTCTTGAACCTGTTGAAATGCATCCTGGGAAATTCCAAGGGGAGTGTTTGTGGAGGCTATCGCGGCTTGACCAATCGAAGTTGGAGTCACTGAAGGTAAGTTTCCTCCGGCGATACTGGCTTTCACTGGATCGAAACTGTTAATTTTGCGCGGGGTACCTGTATCACGTGGGGATCGACTTCCATCCCTATTGTCTGCCATATTGCTGCTTCACAAGTTCTTCGAGGTTAACTTAACAAAAGTTAGTTTCTACCCCCTCCTTCTAGCGCCAATTGTTGATGGTGATTTTTGGATTGTATGAATTCAATCACACGTCACACAAAATACGGAGAGTTTGCAATCATATAATCGAATCAAAAAGAAATAAAAGATATCATGCAAGCAAGACTTTACGTGGAAAACCCAAAAGGGAAAAAATCACGGTTGCCGATGACGGCGAGAAGAAAAAATCACTATATAATTATGGTTACACACACAATCTTACTTGCTCTCTTGAATCCTTAATGATTCGCTAACCCTTGTTGGGTATTTTTTAGGAATATTTATACATGCATAGAACCTTAGTTCTTGGAGTACAAGTAAAAGAAAGGTAGTAGTGATTTAATCAAACTCTGATTTGTGAGTCATTTTAATCGCATTAGGACTTCGCCTATTAGTGTTCTAATAACTCTTATGGAAATCTGTTTCCTTATCAGAGTATGCTTCTTGCAACCTTATTTGAGGAGGATTCTTCTCTACGTGTTTGAGTCGTAATAATGTTATCAACATGCTAAGCATCTGAATGTATCTAGACATTGTCCACGTGTCGCTTAGCCGATCGTCCTCCAAACCCGACCAAATCTCTTTTACCCCCGACTAGGGATCTTCACCCGATCAAGTAGCTAAACCTGATCAGTTAATTTTCCCCCGATCGTTATCATGATAACCCGATCAATCTAATTACCTTGGTCGGGTATTCAAAACCCGACCATCTAAGTAACTCTGATCAGAGTTACAGGGTTATTTTCTGATCACTTTAGGTTGATTCGATTTTGGTTGACACGTCAATAATTGTTTAAGCTGACGTGTTATTTGGTCAAATTATACCAATAACAATTTCAATTGTTCAAATCTATTTCTTTTTTGAGTGAATATGTTGTGAATTTCAAGTGTTGATTTGTCCACTTGATTTCAAAACTAGTTTTGTGCTTTTTGTTGCAAATTTATTATTCTAGCTTTGATTGACATGTTAAGATTTCTAAGCATTTTTGTGAGTGATCTTGAATTCCTAATCTAGATTTCTAATCACATGTTCATAAGGATTAGTTACATTTATATGTGAGCTTGATTTGTACAATACTAATTTTTCATTGAGTGTGTTTGATTTATGTACTCTATTTGTTTTTGTTTGCATCATGTTTGCATGTTTGCATTTCACTTAGATCATTGGATTGTAAAAGGAGGAAGTCTCAATTAGATCAAGCGGATCAAGATTGAACAAGAAGTCTTGACTAGGATCAAGTGGATCCAAGAGTTGAGCAAGGAAGTCTTGACTAGGGTCGAAGAGATCCGTAAGTTGAGCAAGGAAGTCTTGACTAGGGTCGGAGAGATCCGTAAGTTGAGCAAGAAACTTTCTAGAGACATGTGAAGTGTCTTGGATAGAAAGAGGCAAGTCTCTCACTAGTAAAAGGCCCGATGGTAGGTTAAAATGGGATGATCCAATAGGGCGGATCATGTGTCTTGATCGCTTGAGGGTGTACATTCAACCAACTAGTGAAAGATAGTGTTGCCGGTGGTTGTGGAATTAACCCGTGGATGATTCCTCAAGTTGCGAGGTTTTACCATGTTAAAAAAATCTCTTGTGTTGATTTTTTTGCTTTTAGTTTCTACTTACTTTGACTTATATTGTTTTAATACTTGCTTAATTGAATTCAAAATTGCCTTGTTAAAGCAATTTACTTACTAAAGTTTCTAAGAGTGCAAAATTTGATTGTGTGAAAAGAAGTGGAATGAATTTGAGTATATACCTATTCACTCCCAAGTTATATTTGACACTATAAGTGGTAAAGGGAATTTAATTAGGCACTACAGTTGTTGCCATAGAAAACAAGTTTAAAAAATACTAGTCTAAAATTCCTTTCATTTATGCCTTAAGTGTTATACTAGATCCTATGGTTAAATTATCTGGTTTAGAAATTTTTCATGATTATGTTGGTTCTAAATTGGACTAAGATTTTCCTAAACAGTAAACTGACCTGCGAACCAAATTGTTTAGTATTTATGAGTGTAAGGACCTCTATTTTATAATTGACTTATTTCATGACAAACCACAATTGGGGATGAATTTGTAATGGATAAGTGATCGAGCAAAAAATGCCATACACTTTGGCCATCATTTCCTTTCTCTTTGTCTCATCCTTGGGGTGATTTATGTGTATTTATGGCTCTTTTGGTTGATATTGCAGGCATTAGGTGAAAAATCAAGAAGAGGGGCAAAAAGGGAAATTGGTGTAAAAAGTGGTGAAGAAGGCTACAGTGCACGGGTAGCATACCCGTGCACTACCCATGCTACACCCGTGCATCGGAAGAAGAATTCTGAGGAAGCCAAAGTGCACGAGTAACTGTATGGGTATTACTCTTGCACTACCCGTGCAATCCACTAGACTAGGGAGCAGATCCTCGGGCAAGAGCCTACTGCACGGGTACGGAAAAGGTCCCTTACCCGTGCACAACCCGTACACATCACACAAAACATGAAGAAAAATGAAGATTGCATGGGTACTGCACGAGTCCCTTACCCGTGCTATACGGGCATCAGTTACGCCCACATCAGCATTATGACCTATTTTTGAAGGAGCTATATAAGGCATCATTTCTAATTTTTCTAAAGACGACCATACACTAATTCATACCTCACATTTCTCTATCTAAATCTAAAAAAATTTCTCTTCCAAAATCATCCAAACCCCTCATCATCTTCATCAATTTGCTACTCAACAAGGACATTGGGGGTGAATTTGAGCTTGAAGAAAGAAGGTTTTACATGGGTCCTTTCTATTTCCCTTCTTTTTATCTTTGTATTTCATTTTTCATGAGTAGCTAAATCATATTAAGGGATTGATGTGATTCAATTAGTTAATATGGGTATTTTTAATGAACTCAATTTCTTTTAGTTAATCTATCTAATTTGTTCCATTCATTGGTTTAATTGATTTCAAGAGCAATTTGTGTTTGATTGTACATGACTCTCTTTACAAGTTGTTTTAGAAATTATATGTATAGAGAATTGAGTATACATGATGCTTTGCTCTCTAAGCTCACTTGAATAGAAGAATTTAACACGAGTACATGACTCAAGTAAAATCCGGACTCATTAATCTCATCTATATCTTATCCTTAATGAGTAACCAAAACTAATTAAGCATCAACACTATACATCCCAGGTTGGTGAATTTAACAAGAGATTGACCCCTCGTTGGATAGATGTTCATTCATGGCACAACCATGTTTGGGTGGTCAATACTATACATGATAGATTGAATACTCATAAGTGGTAGATAACCAATCCTATACATCCTAGGGTTGTTACATTAGTTAATGGTTATTAATGTGAGTTCATTCTTTACCTATTGTTTGCTAATTGAATCCATCAACCCCTTAATCCACATATCATCCATTCACACTTTATAGATTAGTACATTTTAGTTAGTTTAAGCTTAGTCTATATTTTAGTTTAATTTCTTCTCAAAAACCATATCAATTTACTTTTCTTGCATTTTTACTAGAGCATTGGTTTAATCATAGCTATAGTTCGATCTCTGTGGAACGATACCCCTATTTTCCATATACTATGTTTATTTGTGTTTAGTGCATCTTGGGATTTTAAATTTGTTTGAAAATACCTGGTAAATACAAATTTTGGTTGAATGTGTAGATAATTGTGAATGAGAGAATATGCTTATAATTATGGATACAATTTTGGGTTCCAAGTGGTGAATTTATTGATTTATTCATTTTTGCCTAGATGAGCCGAAGGCTCTTGTGGATATTGCACATGAATCTACATGTTTTCATTTCATATACACCAACTCGGTTTGGGGGTTTTGAATTCATGCATATACTTGTACATGAATGAGTATATAGTAGGAATCGGTTTGGGGGTCATTAACCTCATTCCGACATTTTTGTGAAGGAATGCGTGATGTGGTTGAATTATAAGCTTAATTGCCATGTTTACTCAAATGCCTTATTTTATTAGGAGCCTATTTTGAGTCTTGTTATTTTGTTGGGCATTGATTGTGCATGATTAGTACCTAGGTTGTTGTGTTTTTGTGTTTAATTAGGTGCGCGCCGCTAGGCCGGACTCTCTTGTCTTTAACATTGAGGACAATGTTGGGTTTAGGATTAGGGGTGTAGATGCCTTGTTGAGTCGTCTGTTTGTTTTTGAGTCATTTTCGATTGTTTTAGTCCAAATTTTTCAAAACATTGTCGCAATGGCCAAAATTTCAAGCTTTAACTAGCTTGGTTGTAATGCCTTGAGTGTGTGTTTTTGGCGAGTTTATGAATGCATTTTGTGCTTGTGGAACAAATCGTTGTCACTCTAGGGTTCTACTTGCATGTCATGGGTTTGTCCCATCCTTTGTGTGTTTAATTTGAGGGGACTCGGTGCTCTTGTGCCTTGTTCTAATAGTGGAAACCTCCTGTGAGTGCACAAACACAAACTTACTAAAAAGCGCATTGAGTGTACAAATTTTCTATTCTTAAACACTTTTCTCGTCATATGTGTCACATGTCATAGAGCATACATTACATATATTGTGGATTGCTTGTTGGATGCATTTATTCACTTGATAGATTAATTGTGGAAATGATCTTAGGCAATGTGTGTGCATTCAGCTAAATTAAGCCTAAACACATTCCTAGTCCCTTATGTGTGCTTCCAAGCCAATTTTACGGCCAAACACTTATCCCTTCTCTTGGAACCATAATGAACCATATAGCCATAAGCCAAACACAAACCAACCCTTTTATTACCAATCATGTTAGTTGTGTGTGTGTGTATGTGTGTGTGTGTGTGTGTGTGTGTGTGTGTGTGTGTGTGTGGTGTAAGCTCTAATGTTGAAATAGCATGTATTTAGGCAAATATGTTAATTGTGCAAGAAATGGCTCAAAAATGTAAAAGTGTAATGTAAGAATCTCATTTCTATGATTGGATTATTTTATGACAAATCACATAGGGATGTTTATGTAACGGGTAGCATAGGTTCTCCAAGTGTGGTTTTCTCGAAGACATGCTTCCGGTCATCCCAAAGAGCTTCAAGAGAGGTAGTTCACTTGTTCTTAACTCTTGAAGAGATTTAGTTGCACACACTCACATCTCTTGGATTTGTATTGACATGCATTGATTGTTGCACACTCACACACTTACGTGCATTTGAAGTGTTATGCATTTGTTTCATGATTGTTCATGTGTGCATTCATCACACTCCACACTTGCACATTTTTGCATATTAGATTAGTGTGTTGAGTCTGCCTGGAAAAGAGGATTTTCCTCTTCACCGCGGTGTAGGTCGCTTGCTGGGCATATGCCTCCGTCGCGGTCCCAACAGCGGTTGGTTCCAAAAGGTGCATGCTTTGAAGACCGCGTTCTGTACACCTGTATGCACAGCAGTCCATACCGCGGTATACATCAGTAGGCCTCTACTACCTAGATCGCGGCCTGTGCTTTTCATGCACAGCGGTCCCCGACGCGATATTGTCCAGACGGTGCACCGCTTCATGTACCGCAGTCTGGGCGCTTACCCGAGCCGCGGTCCAGGGAGCGGTATTGACGGGATTTTATTTCCCAAGCCCAAAACGACGAAGTTTTGTCTAGGGTTTCTATATATATGTTCTCTTCTTCCCCAACTCGTTTTCAGAGCTTCATGAACCCATTTTTATAAGAGAGAACAACCCTTAGAGAGAGGAAGCTTCAAGCTTTGTTCCTTGACTCTCCAAACCCAAAACCCATCATCTTCATGCATTTCTAAGCATCTTTAAGGCATGGGTCTTCATCATTAGTTGACTTGGTAAGTTGAACAAAAACCCCATCTTCATCATTTGTTCATACTTTCCAAGATTGTGTTTTTATTGCATTTATTAGTTGATTAAATGCTAGGACTCTATTTAATACATCTATCTATGAGTTCCTTTGTATGATTGGGTTTGTATTGTGATAGCTAATTTAGGACATATTTGCCCTCTAGCTAATTAGGATTCATTGATTGCATTTGTTAATTGCATTCATTGTCCTTGCCATTTTATGTGACAACATGTGTTGATATGGCTTTGTTTGATGACTAGAGTTTAGACTTGCATATCTATATCTAGTTAGGTCTTTATAAGCATTCATATAGACATTGATATCTAGGATTTGTACTTAGTGTCATATTTAATCCCTAGATAAGCATTTAGTGTTGCCTAGCATTATTTGCACTTTGAGTATTCATATATTCACTTAGGTTGTTAATCTCATCTTGAGAGTTAAGTCTTGTGACTACAAGGTGTAGTGCACAAGCAAATGAAGTCTTGCAACCAAGGTGTGGTTGGCAAGCAAAGTGATCAAGGATTCACTATAAAGGCCCGTTGGGTAGTAGTGGTGGGTTAGTGACCGAGAATGGTGTGACTAGAGGTCAACCTAGGTTGTAAACATCATTACAATAGTGGATTTGAGGATCGTGTGTGGCTAGAAGGATAGCCCGTGGTTTTTCCCTTTGTTTAAGGGTTTCCACGTAAAAATCAAGTGTTATTTATTATTCCGCACTTTACACTTGATTTTGTATGTTTGTTTATGAAGTGAATTTTTTAATATTGACTAATTAAGAAAATTTGGTAATTAGCTTGATTAAAACCTATTCACCCCCCCCCCCCCCCCCCCCCCTCTAGGTTGTAGACACACGCTTAGAGTAGTATTTTCATGCAAATATTGCACCTAGAGCTAAGTTGTCAAAGGTATATATGCACAAGCAAAAGTAAAAAGAAAAAAAACAGAAAAAAAAGAAAAAAATATCAATGCAAAAAGGAAAAATGAGAGCCTTGAAATGTAATGGTTAAGTACTCAAATTGAGTACAATTGTGTAGCATAAATGTGTGTTTAATTAAATGCCTAAACTCTAATGTGTGAGTGTTCAGTAGAGCTTGGTATGGGGTGTGTATGAGTATGGTAAACATGATTGGTGATTTTTGAACTTAAATTTTTCTATTTCTTTGTTCACCATATTTAACCCCATGGCCCTATTACAACCAAAGGGAAAGACCTATTTGATCCACGATGAGTCTAGATTGAGGATATTTGTTGAAGCATGATCTTCCACGTTCATGGCATAGTGAATCTTTCTTATGATAGTTCACTGATAAGTTAGCGGTCTTTCATTGATAATTGTATGCAATGTATTTGATTTTTATGCATAAATTCTAGCTTTGCATACCTTGTTTAAGTGTGAACTTAGGACTCTGAGCGGAAAGAAAAGAGAGACTCCAAGTGAGGCTAGAGTCGAAGCAAATTATGCTCGAGGTGTGAGAGTGAGTAGTTCCTGATAAGAGAGTGCTCTTTGGTGTGGGATTCGTGAAATTACAAGTTTCACTCTAGTGCCTTCGAGTTGTTTTAGAACTTTTTGCATAAGTCTACTTCTCTCTATCACACATGCTTACATCTTATCACCGGTTAGACATGAGGCAGTTTGATTCATTTGTTGATTGAGTCTATGTGATTTTTAGGTTGAGTCATGTTTGTTATGTGGTGAGTATTTGTTATTTGTCCTGAGTTTGCTCGAGGACGAGCAAAGGCTTGGTTTGAGGATATTTGATCGAGCCAAAAATGTCATATATTTTGGCCCTCATTTCCTTTCTCTTTATCTCTTCATTGGGTGTTTTTATGTGTATTTATGGCTCTTTTGGTTGATATTGCAGGCATTAGGTGAAAAATCAAGAAGAGAGGCAAAAAGGGAAATTGGTGCAAAAAATGGTGAGGAAGGCTACAGTGCACGGGTAGTATACCCATGCACCGGAAGAAGAATTCTGAGGAAGCCAAAGTGCACGAGTAACTACAAAGGTATTACACGTGCAATCCACTAAACCAGGGAGCAGATCCTCGGGCAAGAGCCTACTGTACGAGTACGGCATGGGTCACCTACCCGTGCACATCCCGTGCACGTCACACAAAACATGAAGAAAAATGAAGATTGCACGGGTACTGAACGGGTCCCTTGCCCGTGCTATACGGGCATCAATTACGTCCACATTAGCATTATGACCTATTTTTGGAGGAGCTATATAAGGCATCATTTCTGATTTTTCAAAGGACGACCATACACCCATTCATACCTCACATTTATCTCTCTAAATCTAAAAACCTTTCTCTTCCAAAATCTTCCAAACCCATCTTCATCAATTTGTTACTCAACAAGGACATTGAGGGTGAATTTGAGCTTGAAGAAAGAAGGTTTTACATGGGTCCTTTCTATTTCCCTCCTTTTTGTCTTTGTATTTCATTTGTCATGAGTAGCTAAATCCCATTAAGAGATTGATGTGATTCAATTAGTAAATATGGGTATTTTTAATGAACTCAATTTCTTTTAGTAAATCTATCTAATTTGTTCTATTCATTGGTTTAATTGATTTCAAGAGCAATTTGTGTTTGATTGTACATGACTCTCTTTACAAGTTGTTTTAGAAATTATATGTGTAGAGAATTGAGTATACATGATGCTTGGCTCTCTAAGCTCACTTGAATAGAAGGATTTAACACGAGTACATGACTCAAGTAAAATCCAGACTCAATAATCTCATATATATCTAATCCTTAATGAGTAACCAAAACTAATTAAGCATCAACACTATACATCCCAGGTTGGTGAATTTAACAAGAGATTGATCCTTCGTTGGGTAGATGTTCATTCATGGCACAACCATGTGTGGGTGGTCAATACTATACATGATAGATTGAACACTCATAAGTGGTAGATAACCAATCCTGTACATCCTAGTGTGGTTACATTATTTAATGATCATTAATGTGAGTTCATTCTTTACCTATTGTTTGCTAATTGAATCCATCAACCCCTTAATCTACATATCATTCATTCACACCTTCTAGATTAGTACATTTTAGTTAGTTTAAGCTTAGTCTATATTTTAGTTTAATTTCTTCTCAAAAACCATATTAATTTACTTTTCTTGCATTTTTACTAGAGCATTAGTTTAATCATAACTATATTTCAATCTCCGTGGAACGATACCCCTATTTACCATATACTAGGTTTATTTGTGTTTAGTGCATCTTGGAATTTTAAATTTGTTTGAATATTGCATACACGGCAAAATGCATGTTCAATAGCTTATGTTCTCGATGGCAAGCTTCCAAACATCTTTGTAACTTCAAGAGCAAGAGCGAAAGGTAAATCACTTGACTTGACTCTTGAAATTAATAGTTGCACACACACACTTACATGCATCTCCATTACTCTTGCATTTGTGTTTCCATGATCATGCATTGAATTTCATCATGTAATGTCTTTTTGTGTGCATTTTGTTTAATTGTGTTAGATTTGGTTTGGTTATTTGGAGTAATGTGTCTATTTTGAAACGATTGGTTTTAAATCATTTAAATGTTTTTCAAAACTGACAATTGTATGGTCTTGTGGCCATAACGTTTATATAAAGATTCACTTTGAGGTTTTAAAATTTCTTGACAAACTAGACACTTATACCTTTCCAAAGCACTCCATCTTTATTAATTGTTCAAACTTCCCAAGATTGTGTTTTTATCGCATTTATTAGTTGATTAAATGCTAGGACACTATATATTGCATTTATTCTTGAGTTCCTTTGTACGTTTGGGTTTCGTTTTGTGATAGCTTACATTTATGACATTATTGCGCTTTAGCTAAGTCTTTACGTCTTGCATCTAGACATTGATATTTAGGTCTCATTGGTTGCAAATTTATTGCCTTTGCCATATTGTGTGACAACTTGTGTTGATTTGGCTTTGTTTGATAATTAGGCTGTTAGATTTGCATCTCAACATCTAATTAAGCATTTAGTATCTTGTCTTGTGCTCTATTGTATCTAGCAATTGGAGGGTTTCTCACGTAAATCAATTGACGGGTTTTTATTGTTTTCCACACCTTTAAATTGCCAATTGATTGCTTGTTACATTTGGGTGATTTGATAATATTGATTAATCAAAAAATTGGTAAATAATCGATTAAATCCTATTCACCCCCCCTATTCTAGGTTGTTTAGACACACCTTATTTTATTTTCAATTGTTATCAGAGCGGGTTCCTAGACATACTTATGTGATCCTTGCTCTTATTTGTGTGTCTTGCATTTGTGGGCTTTTTGTTGCTTGCATTCATTTGCATGCATTGACCCAAACACTATGAGTTATTTCGGGATGAGTAAAGAGAGAGCGTCAAACATAAGACCACCATTGCTCAGAGGTGAAAATTACTCCTCATGGAAGGGGCAGATGGAGTCCTATCTATAGGCTATTGATGAAAAGGTTTGGATGGCGATTAAGGATGATTATACTCCACCCACCAAGTCTCTTGAAGATGGAAGCATTGTTCTCAAGACGAAGTCGGAATGGAGTGCTCAAGATTTCAAAGCCTCCAAGATGAATAACAAAATGATGCACGCCATCTTTTGTGCCATGGATGACAACAAATACAAGCTCATCTAAATTACCAAGAATGCCCATGAAGCATGGAAGATTCTTGAGACAGCACAAGAGGGGACGGACACGGTTAAGGACTCTAAGCTTCAAATGTTGCAAGCCAAGTTCGAGACCATCAAGATGGAAGGAGATAAGTGCTTCAATGACTTCCAAATCAAGTTGATGGACATTGTCAACCAAAGCCATCAACTTGGGGATCCTTACACCGACATGAGGATCAAGCAAAAGATCATGAGATCTTTTCCCAAAAGGTTCGAATCAAAGGTTACCGCTATAGAGGAGAATAGTGAGTACAAGAAGATGAAACCAAGTGAAGTCAGTAGGAAGTTGTTAGCCTATGAGGCGATGAAGCTTACTTCTCAACCTAAGAAGCAAAATGGGGTTTCCTTGAGGACATCCAAGCAAGGGAAGAGATATAGCGACTCCTATGAGGAGATGGCTCTCACTGTGAAGAAAATCAAGAAGTTCTTGAAGCTTGAGAAGAAATGCCTTAACTTAAGAGGAAATGATTTTAAGAAGAAGACCGGGTTCAAGAATGGTGAAGATAGCTAAGACAAGTCTTCAAGAAAGGGTGTTCAATGCTACGAGTGTGGGGGAATCGAGCATATCTCACTAGACTGCGGTAACTTGAAGAAGAAGAAGAAAGGAAGGGCAATGGACGTTACTTGCAATGACAGTGATGACACTGACGATAATGGTGACTCTTCGAGTGATGAAGAAGATGTTGATGAGAAGGTTTTTGCCGTCAGAAAACCGTCCGTCAAAACAATTTATAAAACCTATGCGATGCGTTCACAAGTATAAATACAAGCAAAGCGGCAAGCACGGGTGTCGTCCACTAAGATCGGGGTAGCGGTGATAATATTAGGATTAATATAACTAGTATGCATAAAAGTAAATGATGGTGAATGGAAATACAATATAAACTAAACTATGAAAGCAAATGAAATAGGATGATAATGGAGTGATGAATGAATGATGATGGAACTACGGAGTTGATGTACTCGTAAGTGAATATTGGGGCAATTGCAACAGACTCTCAATTAAGCACGTTTTGACAAATGTAACCAACCTAGGGTGTATAGTGTTGGTATATATCTCTAGCAAGAGGTCAACCGAGGATGTATAGTGAAGACCTTCTACTAGCGATTAATCCCTCTTAAGCAACCAACAGTGGCTAGTTACTCAATTGGGACTTGTTCCATAAATGCTCATCTATCTAGCTATGGCTCAACCTATTACTAATGTAGCCATCCTAGGATGTATAGTGATGGCTTCCAATTCCCTCACAAGTGGCCGACCTAGGATGTATAGTGAAGGCCACCCGTTTGGGATTAGATGAGGCTCGAGGTTATCAACCGAATTCTACTCGAAGGTTAGTTCTCGTAAAATCACTAAAGTAGCCAACCTAGGGTGTATAGTGGAGGCTTCTAATTCTCTCACAAGTGGCTAACCTAGGATGTATAGTGAAAGCCACTAATTCGAGATTAGATTAAGAGCGTGGTTATAGAGCCGGATTTCTGAAAATCCTTCCATTCAATGGAGCATTAGACAACCTAATTGCCTACTCAAGTAATCCAAATCAATCATGCTAAGAGAGTGTATCCAAGCAAGTCAATAATGGAAATCAATACAAGCAATGGAATGAAATATAGAGATAGAATAAATATAACACATAGAGTTTATTTACAAAGCCCAAAATATCCATCAAACAAATAACATCAACCCCATAGTGGGGTATTTTAGCTACTCATGTTCTATTACAAACTAATAACTAAGAGAGAGAGTAGAGATAACCCTTGAAGATTGATCTCCTTCCTTGAAGCTTGAATCCAAGTCTCTTAGTTGCCTTTGATTGAGTAGAGATGGTTTGGATGAGAGGGAGATGTGTTACTAGCTTAGAATACAAGTGTTGGGAGGTATGGGTGATCTTTTGGTTCGTTCCTATCCTTTTCTATTTATAGAGGATGGAAAAATAGGTCACTTAAGCTCGAAACCAGAAACTGTCGCGCACAGAGTGCGGGTGGAGTGCGGGTGAATTACCCGCACTGTACCCGCACTGTAAGGGTTTTCTTCATCTTCAGGTCTCTGATCTGGCAATAGTGCGGGTGGAGTGCGGTTGGATTACCCGCACTTGACTCGCACTTGACCCGCACTGTAGTCGCACTCTGGTGTCAGGTGTAAATCCACTCCTCTGTTTTGAGCAACAGTGTGGGTGGAGTGCGGTTGGATTACCCGCACTTTACCCGCACTTTATCTGTCAAGTACGAATCAGCTCCTCTATCTTGAGCAATAGTGCGGGTGGAGTGCGGTTGGATGACCCGCACTTTATCTTTCCTTCATGATTCAGGTCCCGGCTGTGGGAAGGAGTGCGGCTGGAGTGCGGTTGCGACCCGCACTTGACCCGCACTTTTGAGCTGCTTATGATCCTTATCTTCCCTTTTGCCCCTTTTCTGCCGGAACCACTGCAATTAACTTCTAACACCAGAATTACATCTATTGCCTGCAATTAACACTAATGAGACTATTAGACATAAAATATATAGAAAATACACACAAGAACGAGGCAAAGGAATAGGAATGAAGGCCGAAATATACAACAATTTAGGCACGATCAAAGAAGATGTGGCCAACCTCGTAGAACTTGCCACTTCTCATAAGAGGGACAACAAAGTGGAAGTTGTTACAGAACGTTCCTCAAGCTTGCATAATTGTGAGAAAAACTACTTTGCATTTCTAGTCTCCTACCTTGAAGAAGCTTAAGAGATCACCAAGTGTTTTTCACTTGAAAGATTCAAGAAAGGTGATTTGAAAAGCTGAGATCAAAGAGGAGCAACGTTAATAGAAGCTATCCTTGAAGATATGAGCCACGGTAGTACAAGTGGTAGAAGTTTCGATCAAGAGAGTACATACTCCGAAAACTCTAATGGTAGTATAATAAACTATTAAGAGTTTATTGATTATCTCCAAAATTGCTTGAAGAAGAAGAAATAAGAGATAGTTAGGTTGATGGAAGATAATCTCCAACTAAGAACTAAAGTGACTCACTTAAATGAAGAAGTGACACTTTTCAAAGTAAATGAAGTTAGATTGGAGAAAGAGGTTGAAGATGCAAGAAACACCCTTGCTAAGCTAACTTCGGGTTCGGAGAAGCTCGAGAAAATGATAGGCTATGGGAAGAATCCTAATGATAAAAGAGGCCTCGGTTTCGTAAGTGACAAGGAAACTCCTTCATCGGATAAGACAGTGTTTGTAAAAGGAAAGAAGACTGAAGGACCATCACCTCATCAACATCCTAGGAGGAAGATTGAACTTGGAGAGTCATCCAAGAATGACCAAGTAAAGATGCTTCTAAGGAATCAAGCTCAACCTCAACCTGTATGATGCCTCAACCAAAGTGTCACCAACCTTTGAAGCAAGCTCAACATACTCATCATGACCAACCAAGAAGGCAAGCCATGCAAACTCAACCAAGGAGGCATCCTAACCCGGTTCAACAACAAAGAAGGAGAGAACCAGTTCAACACCAAAAGTGACATCAAAAGCATGACAAGTCTCCAATGACCTCACAATGATATGGTATGACTCCTTACTTTATACATACTAGTCATTTTTATGGTGTTGATGGGCATATTAGGCCAACTTACCATATGCACATTAAAAAATGTAGAGTTGAGAGGATGATGGAAAAGAATAGACTTAGAAGAACCAATATGCATGTGCTTAGGAAATATAGAGTCAATAATCCTAGGAAATCAAGTAACATGTTGACTATGACCACTAGGAATGAAATTGTGTCACCTAGATGGATTAGAAAAGATAAACCCGCATGCTATTAAGCTAACATATCACCCATAGATACAACTAGGTCCAATGGACTTGGTAGGTCTATTGGGGCTCATACCTCCCATTGACCCCATGTGGAGAGCTCAAGCAAAGAGAGAGAACTTGCATTGTTGAAATGAGCAAAAATTTGATCAACTTGACACTTATTCATTAATTGCTTGAGAATCTAGGTTGCACATATATACCTATATGGTATTTTATTCAATAAGTGTGTAACTTTGCTTTGTTTGTAAACCAAGTTACATTTATATTCAAACATGCATTTTTGGACTAGGAGAATTGATTGAGAAGTACACTTGAATGACCTATAATTTATCTCTATGACATGTGAACTTGATTATGACATGCTTAAAATGATATGCATGAAATGTTTTTGATTGCTTGATATGGAAAAAATGTGTGAAAGCAAATGACAAAACTAAACTAAATAAGGATCTTGTATCCATTCAATCAATAAGGATGTTTCATCCAATTTAGTCTAGTCTCTCTTATAATGGTTTGAACAAGACAACAACCAATAAGGATTACATATCCATTCAATCAATAAGGATTATATATCCATGTCTTGTTTGGCCCTTAAGGATTGATATAGTTGCTTTATCTTACAAATTGTTAGAAACTATATATTGTTTACTTATGACAAAAGGGTACAAATTGGTTTGAATTCTTTGGAAACTCTTTTGATGTTTGCTTTGCCAAATACCATTGCTTGAACTTTGATGTTATGTGTCTTGCATGCAAAGCAACAACTTCACACATTACTCTTTAAAATAAAACTCCTTGAATCTCTTTCAATTATTTAAGTTGCATAAAGTTTATGTATATGACTATGCAATCATGTTTTGTGCGAATATCTCTCTTTGCTAAAGCAACCCGATATGTAGAGCTCATTTGTCTATCTCATGACAAAAAGGGGGAGAAGTCGTGAGAAATATAAAATGGAGCATTATTCATGCTTTGGGTGAGAAGGTTTGAGAGGGAGTAACCATTTAGGGTGAGCATTACACATGTATTACTTTTGTATTGCTTTATTTTTATTAAGTGCAAATGCTTTTTATATTTGTTCACCTCACACGCACTTGTTCTTGAAAATTGTTTTCTCTCTATTGTGTTCAGGTATGATGATCTACGAAGAGATTGAAGACCTTGAAGACTTAGTTTCTTAGGTATCTCTTTTGTAACGTAGAATGAATTTTGTTGACTAATAGCTTTATTTTTTGTTTTGTGAGGAATTTTTGTGAGTGGTGATTTTATCAAGAAATAGCCAATAGGGGGGAATTGTAAGGACCTCTATTTTATAATTGGCTTATTTCTTGACAAACCACAATTGGGCATGATTTAGTAATGGGTAGCTTAAGTTCTCGATGACAAGCTTCCAAGCATCTCTGTGACTTCAAGAGCAAGAGCGAAAGGTAAATCACTTGACTTGACTCTTGAAGAGAATAGTGGTACACACACACACACTTAAATGCATCTCCATTACTCTTGCATTTGTGTTTCCATGATTATGCATTGCATTTCATCATGTGATGTCTTGTTGTGTGCATGTTGTTTAATTGTGTTAGATTTGGTTTAGTTATTTGGAGTAATGTGTCTAATTTGAAAAGATTGGTTTTCAATGATTTAAATGTTTTTCAAAACTGACCTTTGTATGGTATTATGGCTATAACGTTTTATATAAAGAATCAAATTGAGTTTTGAAAATTTCTTGACAAACTAGACACACATACCTTTCCGACCGTATATCATTCGTATTATTTCATGACCATTTGGATTGGTTTTGAAATCTCCAAAGCGACCACTAAAACATGACAACTCAGTTTTTATCCGAATCTGACCTTTAGTCACTCAAATGACCATAACCTTTTCTATAGATATCAAACATCATTTTATAAAGAGGTGTAGAAAGTAGACATCCATAACTTTCCAACGGTATACTATTTGTTAATTTTCAATGTTGTTTGGTCATGTTTTGAGCCACTTGAAAATCAAGCTGGGGTGTTGAATTCCCAATGGGCGAGTAATGTGCGGGTCCCTACCCGCGCAGTCACCAGCGAAGTCTTCTCTAGGGTTTTTCATGGTCCTAGTGCACGGGTTATGCGCGGGTACCTACCAGTGCAGTAGACCTGTGCACTGTAGCGTTTTTGCCTTGAAATCAACGACGCCGTTCTGCTTGGACCTTATAAATACTTCATCTTCTTCTCCATTTCGACCTAGAGCTCATATTTTCATGTCCTAAGTGAGAGAAAGAATTCCCTTAGATAGAGAAGTCCCAAGATTGATTCTTTAACTCTCCAAAACCCAAAACCCAAAACCTATCCTCTTCATGCATCATTGATCATCTTTAAGGCATGTGTCTTTTTCATTAGTTGACTACGTAAGTTGACCAAACACTTCATCTTTATTAATTGTTCAAACTTCCCAAGATTGTATTTTTATTGCATTTATTAGTTGATTAAATGCTAGGACTCTGTATATTGTATTTATTCTTGAGTTCCTTTGTATGATTGGGTTTTGTTTTGTGATAGCTTATATTTATGAGATTATTGCCCTTTAACTAAGTCTTTATGCCTTACATCTAGACATTGATATTTAGGTCTCATTAGTTTCAAATTTATTGCCTTTTCCATGTGTGACAACTTGTGTTGATTTGGCTGTGTTTGATAATTAGGTTGTTAGATTTGCATCTCAACATCTAATTAAGCATTTAGTGTCTTGTCTTGTGCTCTATTGTATCTAGAATATTCATATATTCACTTAGACTATTTTTATCTCTTCATTGAGTGAAGTAGTGTGACTAAGTGGATTAGTGCACAAACAAATTGGTCTAGAATCACTATAAAAGGCCAACGGGGTAGTGGTGGTGTGTTAGTGACCAAGAATGGTGTAACTAAAGGTCAACCTAGGTTGTAAACATCATTATATATAATGGATTTGAGGACCATGTGTGGCTAGATGGATAGCCCGTGAGTTTTGCCCAGTTGGAGGGTTTCTCACATAAATTAATTGACGTGTTTTTATTGTTTTCTACACCTTTAAATTGTCAATTGATTGCTTGTTACATTTGGGTGATTTGATAATATTGATTAATCAAAAAATTGGTAACTAATCGATTAAACCTATTCACCCCCCCCCCCCCCCCCCCTTCTAGGTTGTTTAGACACACCTTGTTTTATTTTCAATGAGTGCAGGTTTGGCGGCGTTGACACGCAACAGTTGTAAGAACGAGACACACTCCCATTGAAAAGAAGTTGGAGCATTCTCAATTGCCGAAAAGGTAGCGGCTTATCAAGTTTTTCTTCTTCATCCCAAGCTCCAAGAGTTACTGCAATCGGAGGTGCCGAACTTAATAGGTTCCTTGAAACTCAGTTCGATTTAGTCGAAAACAAGTAGGAATTTGATCTGCTATTATGGTGGAAGAACTATAGCCACATATATTTGATCCTGTCAATACTAGCACGTGACGTACTCGTTATCCTCGTGTCCAGTGTTTCTTCACAACCAGCATTCAGCACGAGTGGACATATAATTGAACCAAGAAGAACTTCTTTGTCTCCTAAGATGGTAGAGGTATTAACATGCCTTCGGGATTGGGAGCATGCTCAAATAAGGATGCACCATCAAATGGTAGACCAAGAAGTTATTCAAAATTTCGTCATTTTATACGTCGATAAGGGTTTTGGCAGTAATCAAGTCCAAGACTATAGGTGAAGACTGAAGACTGAAGAATTATTAATTGCACTCTTTTTTTAAATTTTAAACTTTTAATTATACATGTACATTTACTTGTCTACTTGTAATTCGATTGCACTATTTTTTCCGTACCAAATTGTTATCTCACTATATTTTTAATGATGCAATCATGTAATACTGAAATCTATATAAGTATATAAAATTCATTTCCTTACCTATAATTTTTTTATCCGATTTGTACTTAAACATTTTTTATTAAATAAATAAATAATTCATCATTTCATATTTTCATCTATTTTTTATTTTCTTACATCTTTAATATTTATTTATTCTTTGAATTAACTTTTTAAATAAATCTATCTATTTTTTACATTTTATTTTATTAGACTAAAATAATAAATAAGATAAACAAATTACAACTAAAAATACATAAGTTAAATTGTTAAAATAATATTATAACAAATAAATTTAATACTTTAAAATTTAAATCTTAATTTTTTTAAAAATAAAATAAAATTTTAAAAAAAATATTGAATTGGGGCCGACCTGTTAAGGCCCGCCGGAACTGCATGGCATCATAACGTGCCGGCATGGCACAACCCGTTTAGTCGACAAGGCCTTAACATGCTGTGGCTTATTGGGCCGGACCGACACGTTTTAACAGTATTAGTATGAGGTATTCTTATAATATATAATTTTCAAAAAACATTTAATGGGGTTCACATATAAAAATGTGTGTTTATATAAATTTTATGGTAGTATTAAATTATGCGATTAACAATTTAAAATTTACTAAAAGTGGAAAATATTTATTATAAATAAATATTTATTGTATTGATTAAAATAATAAAAGAAACTATATTTTTCTTTTTATATATTTTTTTAATCATTAACGACACATGTTAATGCTATTCTAAATTTTAAGAGCGGTTAATATCATAACTCTGAAAGAGGAATCAAACTCACAATCCGCGATGGGGATCCCAATGCCGATTTAGATAATCCATCATCGATGATGAGATCCACCCACTCTTTGATTTTTTCAAAAAAAAATTAAATAACATTTTCTTTTATATATTTTTTTTGATGTTATCGCAGGTTAACTCTAACTTTTTCTTTTCTTAAAGTTCTCCGCCGTGCATTCATAAATGAATCATAAAGTTGTTTCTTAGTCAAATCTTGATGTTTATATATATATATATATATATATATATATATATATATATATATATATATATATATATATATATATAAAAACGCCTCGATAAATTAATAGCTCCGTTTAAATAATAAAATCTTTCGATCCCGATTTGGGTCTGTGTATTAAATTAATAACTTCGCTAAATGTATAAGATAATAATTTTTTTTGAAATCATTTAGGTCCCAACGAATATATAAATTAATAATTGATTAAATACATCAAAAAATATAACACATAAAAATTCAGAATACATATCAATAAACTTTTAACTTAACTTCCTTTAAAAAAAAACTTAACTTCTACTTTGTCAATTCAAATCTTTCTTAAAATATGTATCTAAAGTTGTTTATCTTTTTCTTATACAGAAACCGAACTCAATCTGATCCTTAATTTTTCTGCAAATCATACAGCATATTGGTATTTTTTTTTCATTTTGTAGAATAAGTTATTTAATTTTATTATTGCTTGAAAGACCTCTTTTGGAAAAACACTTTGTAAAAACACTGTTGTCATCTGGATCATGATCATCGGTAAGCGTATTCATTACCCCCTTGAATAATTTCTTCATCAGTAGGCGATTTCATCGCTATATCATTTTTCACTAGGATAATTCAAAATGTAATCAAAATCCATCACATTTTTATAGTGTGGACTAAAAAATGGCTTCATAAAAAATTGAAAACAATTTGTAATGGATGTTGTTTTCATATCAATGTTCGAAACCGCATTAATAAATTTCATAGCATTCAATATGTTAATTTTTTCGGAATTTATTGGTCCTACCGTGTAGCCCTCCAAAATGCTAGAGTAAAAATGACGTCGATAATGAAACTTTAATGCTCGAATAATCTCAGTATCATTTGGTTGAATCTTTGATGTTGTTTTAGGAGGCAATAAAAACAGTTCAACATTTTTCAAACCTCCGATAACCTTTAATATGTAAGTATTTATTAACTTCTATATACTTATGTATCTTGGTCGAAAACATGTATAATACATGTACAAATAAAAACATAAAAATTAAAAAAAAAGTGGTAAAAACATAAAACTCCCTTTTAAATTAAAAAATATTCATATATCGATAAAGAAATAACCCCTCTAAAATAATAATTTTTCCCGGACCGAACAATATTATTTTAGAGGAGTTTTACTGTAAAAAATCATGTAGATTGATGTTAGTTGGGGCTAATTGCAATAACTTACTCTGGCGTTTTGTTATATCACAGCTATATTAAACTTTTCTTTCAATTACAAAAAAATACCCTTGACTAATATTTGACTGATATTTGATAAACAGTTGACCACGCTAAATAATAAAATGACAAAATTGCCCTTTCTTCAATACTTGATTAATTATTATAATATTATTTTAAAATAAATATTAAAACAATACAAAATTAATTAATAAACAATACAAAATTAGGAAGATTAACAACGAAATCCAGGCTTAACCAAAAAGAACCACAAATCAAAATTTTTAGGAAAAAAAAAAACCCATATTAAAAAAATAGTAATAATAATTTCCAAACTTTGATTGATCATTTTTAACCAAAGGGGGAGGGTGGGGTGGAATTAGAGGCGGCGAATGTAGGAGAGAGGGAGATGGTCGGATGATGTGAGAGAGGATGAGGGAGGAAATGAGTAATGACCAAATGATGCAGCGATCCGACGGAGGAGGAATGAGATGTCAAGTGAAGAAGTGGCGACATCAGAGTAATATGGAGGGAGACGATGCAGATGAAGCGGCGGAGGAAACAATGAGAGAGAGATGACATTGAAGGATTTCCTCCATTGTCCAAACAAATCTCCATTAGGGTGTGTTTGGTACGTGGTATGTGACAAGAAAACGTAAGACAGTTTCCTCTTGTCCCATGTTTGTCACGACATTAGTATGGGGACAGTACGGGACAAGGTGGGACAAAAATTAGGAAAAACTATCCCACCTCAAACCATGGGACTACTTGTCCCATGGCATAAGACAAGTGTCAAAAAGACCAATTTACCCTTCACATGTTCAAAAAATTACAATCATGTCCAATGTACTATATATATATATATATATATATTTCAGTAATATATATATATATATATTATATTTACATATATAATATAATATAATATAATATATTATTATATATATATATAATATTATTTAATAATAATATATATATCCTATATATAATAATATATAATATATCATTTATATATATAATATATATATGATATATCAAACATTATTATATATATATATATATATTAATACATAATATATATGATATATATATATATTATAATAATATGTATATCAGTATATATTATAATAATAAATATATGTATTATATATTTATATATATGTAATATAAATATATAAAAAATATATATTATAATATATAATATTTTATTATTATATATAAAAATATATAAAATATTAAATATTATTACCTATATAATATTATATATATATATATATCTTATATATAATAATAATAATATTTAATATATCATATTATTATTATTATTATATATAAGATATATATATATATATATATATATATGATATTACATATTATTACATACACAATAATATATTACATATTATTATATATTATATATATATATATATATTATTTAATATTATTATATATTAATATGTAATATTATTATATATTAATATGTAATATTATAATATATATTATTATATATAAGGAGGTCACTCTGGTCATTTGAACCTCTTGTCCAATATTGTCCTAGCCATACCAAACGCATAATAGTATAGTCCACAGTTTTGTCCTAGACATTCCAAACACAATACGGAACAACTGTCTAGTTCAGTCCAGTCCAGCCTCATGTTGTCATGTCCCGTCCTTGTACCAAACGCACCCTTAAAGACCTGATTCAACTAGATCTCTTGGAGATCTGCTTAGATTGCACCATTCTAGTGGGATCTTAAAAGTATGACATTTTTATTTTTTAATTATTTTAAATATTTTTCAATTTATTTTTAAAAAGAACATAAAAAAGAAGATTTTTTTTTTTCAATTTTTATTAACTTTTTTGCCCTTTCCACCATTAAGTCCTTATTAAATCTAATCATGGTCAAACTGGTCAAATGTATGTTTCTGAAATTTCAACAAAAGCACAATATAACTGCAGTATTGAAAAAGCTAAGGGTATGTTAGTGCAATTGACCCATCTTAGTTGATCTATAGATTATAATGACTATGTCCACTGTAGCTTAGCTGAGAGATGTACAAGTTTTGGAGCTTGATAAATAACTCTCAGGTCAGCGGCTCGAATCCTACCAAGGGCAAAGCTTTGATTAATAGATATTGTCAAATATATATATATATATATATATATATATATATATATATATACACACACACACACACACACACACACACACACACATACAGTCTTTCTACTTCCAGTTCGTCCTGATATAAAATATATATTTTTTTGATAAGTGCATACACTTTCAGTGAAATGTAAATCTAATAGTCCACATTCTTCGTCCTGATATATTTTATATCAAGACAAACTGATAATAGAAAAATTGATATATATATATATATATATATATATATATATATATGGGTCAAGCTAGATCAACTTAAATTTATGACTTAAAATTTTGATTTCAACATCTCAACCACACATGCGCTCTTAATCTAATGATTGAGATTTGAATGCATTTATAACTCTGGGATTAAAAGCATATGGATAGTTGAGATGTTGAAGTCAAAATTTTAAGTCACAAATTTAAGTTGATCTAGCCTAACCATATATATATATATATATATATATATATATATATATATACAATTTTTCTATTGTCAGTTTATCAGTTCCTTGCATGTGAGCCACTCATTTTACATACTTTGACTTGATGTGTATGCACTTGTTAAAGCTCTTTCATAAACGAGTGGCTCACATTCAATGTCCTGATAAATTTAATGTCAGGACGAACTGACAGTAGAAAGACTGTATATATATATATATATATATATATATATATATATATCAATTTTTCTATTGTTAGTTCGTTCTGATATAAAATATATCAAGATGAAGAATGTGGACCCTTAGATTTACATACTTTGACATAAAGTGTATGCACTTGTCAAAACTTGTCCATAATCTGTGGTTCACATTCTTCGTCCTGATATATTTTATATCATGACGAACTGAAGGTAGAAAGACTGATATATATATATATATATATATATACAATTTTCTATTGTCAGTTCGAACTGATAAAAGATTTATCAGTTCCTTGCGTGTGAGCCACTCATTTTACATACTTTGACTTGGTATGTATGCACTTGTCAAAGCTTTTTCATAAATGAGTGGCTCACATTCAATATTCTGATAAATTGTATGTCAGGACGAACTGACAGTACCGTATATATATTATTAGGGGTGAGCGTTTAATGGATCGGTTCACTTTTGGAGTGAACCGATTAAAAACCGATAATGTTCGGTTTTTGAAAAAGTGAACTGATTCGATCAACTTAATAATTATGAACCGATTAAATTTGACCGGTTCGGTTCTATTCGGTTTTTTCGGTTTTGGGTCAATTGGACCAAATTTTTGGGTTTTAATTATTACACATATTTTCATATTTTAATCTTTTTGGGTATTTGACCAAATTAAATTATGGGTTTAAACAAATTGAAAATACTAGTTTAAAATAATATACATAAAAAGAACTAAGAAAAAAAATATGATGTGACATACTTACATAGTTTTATAGTTTCATGGACTATTAAACATTAAAACTAAGGTTTTTTTTTTTTATATTTATTGGATCTCGGTTCGGTTTTCCGGTTTGGGATAACGAACCGGAAAAAAACCGATCCAATTGGTTTTCAAAAAAATAAACCGAACTGAACCGGTCAATATAAGAGAACCGGAAAAAAACCGATTGGATCGGTTCGGTTCATCGGTTCGGTTCATCAGTTCGGTTCGATTTATTGGTTTTTTGCCCACCCCTATATATTATAATGACTATGGATTCGACCCGGACCAAGAAATAGTGACCATCTGCTCCACGAACCATAACCCGAATGGATCTACAGTTGCTTTTATTTCCTTCTTCAAAGTTGAAACCCTAGACAGAAAACTTACGACTCTGCAATGGAAATATTCAAGACCTCTCTTCTTCCCTCTTCTTCTTCTTCATTTTTGAAATACAAACTGTTTTCTTCATCAACCCATTCGAAGAAGAGACCCCAAACTTCAAATTCTAGAAATGAAGTCCCACCTAAACTTGACATGCCTTCAGTTACAGACCAAACCTCACTTGACAAATTCCTCAATGAAAGTGCAGGTCAGGTAATGTCTCTCCCGATGAAGCTCATTACGTTTTTGATTTCATGATTCAGAGAAAACCAGATCCTCACATGTCATCTTTCAATAAGTTGTTTACTGCACTTGTTAAGAACAAGCGTTTTGATGATGTCATTTCTCTTTTTAAGAGATTAAACTCAACTGGGTTGCTTCCAAATTTGATTACTTTCAACATTTCGCTGAATTGCTTTTGCAATATTGGTAGAGCTTGTGATGAGCGTTGCTCTTAAATTACGTGACGAAATGGTTAAAGGGAATGGTGAAATTGGGCCTATCTGTAAGCCCGATATAATTAGTTACAGTAGTATTATTGATGGTCTCTGTAAAGATGGGTCTATAGATAAGGCAAAGGAACTATTTTCGGAAATGAAGAGCAGAGGAATCAGACCTAATGTGGTTTCCTATAATTTTTTAATCTGTGGTTTATGTTGTTGGGGTAAATGGGAGGATGCTAAAGATTTGATTGTTGAGATGATGGATCAACATGTGCACCCTGATGTGGTGACATTTAATGTGGTTATGGATGAGCTTCATAAGAAAGGGGACATTGTCAAAGCGAACGAATTGTTACAATTAATGATTTAGAGAAGTGTGAAACCCAATACAATTACTTTATAACACGTTGATAGATGGGCTTTGCAAGAATGGGAACATTTACAAAGCAATGCAATTGTTAAAATTGATGATTAAGAGAGGTGTGATTCCCGACAGGGTTACTTATAGCACGTTGATAGATGGTTTTTTCTTGGTAGGTAGAATTAATGATACGAAAAAGTTGTTTATTTCTATGACCAAAACAGGGTGTAGACATGATGTTTTTAGCTATAGTATTATGATCAATGGGTATTGCAAGAATCGAAAGATAGAGCAAGCAATGAGGCTTTACCGGGAGATGATTTCAGAGAGAGTTATGCCAAATGCTACAACATACAACTCTTTGTTATGTGGCCTTTTCCAAGCCGGTAAGATTGAACAAGCAAAAAAGATGTTTGGTGAGATGCTATTTAATAATGTTGTCCCTAATGAAGGTTCGTATAATATTCTCATTGATGGGTTGTGCAAGAATGGTTCTGTCGCTGAGGCAATGCAAGTATTATATACTTTAAAAAAGGACAAGTTTGATCTTAGCATTGAAGCCTATAATTGCTTCCTACATGGATTGTGTAAAATGGGGAGGCTTGAAATTGCTTGTAAACTATTTCACAAATTGTCCCAAGATGGTTTGCTACCAAATGTCATCACATATAACATAATCATCAATGGGCTTTGTAAAGAAGGGTGGTTGGATGCGGCAATTGATTTGTTATCGAATATGGAAGAAAAGGGTTGTGCTCCCAACATAATCACATATAATGTACTCATGCTTGGGTTTCTACACAATGATGAGAAAACAAAAGTGGTGGATCTTCTTCACAAAATGGCAGAGAGAAATATAATGATAGACGCAAGTGTAGATTCCATTGTCATAGATTTGCTTGCAAATGATGAACATTATCGTGAACGTTTGACTTGGCTTCCATCATTTCCCATCCGAGAGCCAACATGAAGTTCACATGGTGAGTGGAGTTAGTATCCTTGTTTGTAACATACAGGCTTATTCTAGAGAATTTCATTTAATATTTGCTCTTTTTTTCAGAAGGTATAACCGTATAAATCATGGAGGTGTTTGCCTTAGAGCCAATTACAAACATGTGTAAGGGAAACTTCCAATGATGACGTCAACTAAGAGGGTTATTCTTATTCATCTCACTAAATGATTGCTAAGGTTCAGTGTTATTTTCTAATCTCTTAATTTGTGCCTTCAATTATTTGTGTGTTGTTAGTGTTAGATCTAGATTGATTTCATAACTGGGTTCATTTCCATTTGTAGGAGTCAGGTGATCTAAGGCTTGGAGTTTGTAATCCGAAAAGGCATTTTGACATGTTGCAGCTTTTCAGAAGACTGTGGGGTGTGTACATTTATCTGGCTTGTATACTGTCTCTTCTTTACTTTCTATTGAAGCCATTTTTGCTTATTCTTTTGATCCTCTTTTTCTCTTTGTAGGAGTTGTTCACAATTATATCAAATGTGTATAGGATAGTCATAAAAACTTTTTTCTTTTTGTAAAATTTTGAAGTTCATATGGCACTGAATTACTAACATGATATATATACATAAAAAAATAAAATAAACATCATGATATATATAGTGTCACATTTTTGTTATATGGCCATTTTGTTTCTATTTTTTCCTTGTTATGCTGCATTCAGTAAATGATCTGAATTGTGGAAGTTTGATCTTTTATAGCTTTGGAATGATGGGAAGAAGATACTTGTAGACTTTGTGTGGGTTAATTACGTTAAATATTCCCGGTTGATTAATCATGAGGATGCTTGGTGGTGACATTCGCAAATGCGTTTCTGTGATTACATGCAGTATAAGTCTGTTGGTAGTTGCGTTTTTTGAAGTTTATGAGAATGATACAGATAGGTTGGATACCTTATGATGGAAGTGTTTTTCTTAGTCCAGGTCCTTGACTTTTGTTGTTTGTTGTCGATTGTCACAGTGTCAATGATGGACATATGTTATTTGAAACTTTAAGTGTTGAAATTAATTTTGAAGACCGTTTTTACTTTCCTTTTGTATTGAATTTGCACTGGGCAGATTGCTGTGTTCTTGTATATGATGTAAATGTGCTTAAATTGTCGGAGGCACTTCACAGCTGGCACTCTTAGAATTCCTCAAAAGGGTCTGATCGATGTTCTCTTTTCTTGTTATTGCATTTGTTGATTATTGAACATAATATTATCCTAAGCACCTAATAACCAGTTGAGATTTATTTATGGTTATAAGGTAACTTATACTCAGCCTTGTGATGCAATTTTCATGGAGTTTGTGGTCTCTTTGATCCAATGGGGCACATCCAAAGATGTCGAGAAGTCATTGTTCATGTCCATAGCGATCGGTCGCTGTCGCTGCTTACCATCTTCCTATCTCCATCAAGAGCATATCAATGAACAATTGATCTGTGGCTTCTAAAGCACATCATAGCTGTTTTTTTTTTTTTTTAATTAGCCGCAATACATTGTAAATGTGTTATATAGCACATGTTGTCAAACAACTTTGTTGAATTTTGAGGCTTGATCTGACCTACTGCACTGAGGTTCTGCTTTTCATTAGATCCATAATAAATGTTAATAAATTCAAAGGTGCCAACTTATTTCCCAAAAAAAGAAAAAAAAAGTGATATAATTAAGGGAAAATGACACAATTTTTCTGCCAGTAGGCACAGACAATGTACAAAGGGACAGATCATTCTACTAGAAGCAAGAAATTGCAGAAAGTGAGGCATACGAAGTACATGATCATTCATCAATTAAATGATTTAAGGGTTATCACAAGCAACCAAAGAAATGCCCAACTGATCTAAAGCTTGAATCTTGTTTATTTTGATCCCTTAGGACATAATCCACTGTCCAAAGCTACACGGAGAATCAGGCTTTTATGCTACAAACAAATACTATTCACTCAAGGTTTAGGGTCTGTTCGGCATGGCTTTTGGAAACTTGCTTTTGGCTTTTCGGATCTAAAAACCACTTATGAGTGTTTGGATGAAATACCAAAAGAGCTTATTATTTTTAAAAGCTCTTCCAAGTGTTCTTATTGTAAAAGAGCTTTTGAAGAAAGCAGGGAAGCTGTTTTTTTTTCTCCCTTTAATGAATCTTTTTTATTTACCGTTTTATCCTCTTCTCAATTAATAACAAATTAAAAATGCCACTCATGTCCTTTTCTTTTTCACTTGCTCTAAAGAAAAATTACCAAATAGATCCTGGAGTTTTTTTAAAATTTCAAATAGTTTGCGACCTTTATTAAAGTGACCAAATTAGTCCCTAACTTTTTCACAAGTACCAATTAGTCCATCCGTGAACCATCTGTTATTCAAAGTTAACTGTCAAAGGGTATATTAGTATTTTGAACTTGTGTAAATAAAATCAAAACTAAGTGTATGTTTGTTATGGCTTTTGTAAGGATCAAAAACGTTTTTTTAATGTTAGAAGTTATTTTGAAGTTATTTATAGTTGTTTGACAAAACTCAAAACAACTTTTTTAATTTATGAATTGTCTCGATTACCCTTTATGAAAGCCATTTTAAGTCTATTTGAAGAATTTGGGCTTTTCCAAAAAGCTTTTTTTGAGCTATTTTTAAAACATATGAATTGTATCAAATGCCCATACAACTTTTTCATTATAAATACATTGTCAACACCTTTTTTTTATAATTTACACAACCAAAAGTCATTTTAAAAAATATATTGTGAACACCTTTTTTGTAATTTATACGACCAAAAGTCTTTTTTATTTGAAGTTCTACTCATTAGAAGCTCTACTATAAAAAGATATACTCTAGAAGCTCTACTTAAAAACAAACTCTAAAAACTAAAATCATTTTATATAATAATAAAATAATTATAAAATATAACAATTGTAGGTGATCGTTCTACAGTTAGTGGGTTGGGTTGAATTCGTGTAGGCCCACACAGCCTGCTGGTTTGGTCAGACCCGTTGACTCGTCTTTTACAATGAATAACCTGTAAAAAAATAGAAATAATAACAGTAAAGAAAGAAAACGATGGTGGTGGTACGAATTATGGCTTTAGTGTCGCTTGGGCTAAGCGTTAATAGTAGAAATTGATGAAGAAATTTTATAATAAAGATTCCGGTGGTCGGAAAAGTGATTTTAGCAGAGTTTTGGCTAGCTAATAGCGTGAAGAAGAGAGTGGAAATCCGAATCCTCTCTTCGTTGGAGAGAGGTCTTATTTATAGGCGTGGAGGAGCCTTTGCACGTAGTTCGTTGGGAGTGAATCCCTATAATCCAGATCGAATTTCTCGAGATCTTATCACGATCTCATTAGTTCAAACAAAATAATAACGAGTGATTTCAAACAATACAACCAAGTCAAATATTATTTATGGTAAAGCAACTCGGGTTGACCCGAGTTAATTAGTCCAAATCCAGGACTTGCAAATCTATTATTGGGCCTCAGATATTGGGCCTAATAACCGTTTTTGGCTACCACAGTTTGTCCCCACTCTCTAAAGAAGTTCCTGATTTGGAGAGTGAAATCTGAGTCGAGTCGACTGCAGATTCGACTGAGTGTCGAATGGAATGATGAGTTTTTTCCGAATTCAATACGGTGTCGATAGCTTTACCAATCATGAGAAGACCAAATGATGATTTAAGGTGGTTCGGCTTCTAGGGCTGACGTGGTACCTCGCTTTTGGCACCATTTCAAATTTTTGGGCGCACTTATCGAAAATATTGAATTTCAAACCAACCCTTACAGTTTTCCCACAGTGATAAGGACACGTGGCGACTTGGGTTAAAAAGTGAGTTTATAATTACGATCACTCCATCAGTAAAAACTTCATTGCTTCGGTTTCTCTCCAAAAAGAACTTCCTTTTCCAGAAACTTGCAAACTTCAAAGGCTTTTTCTAGTCAAATCTCCGGATTTATTCTCCGAGGTAAAAAAAATTTCTCTTTTTCCTTAGATTTAGCTTTGCATGGGACTTGATTTTTGTTGTATGTAGGAAATTAGTGAAGTTTCCAGAAATTTACTTTTTTGCTTTGTTCTTTGTGTTTTGACGAGCAATTTGTTTCGACAATGGATTTGATCCATTTTAAGTGTGATTTTGCGAGAATATTTTGTTTGTGAACTGCTACTCTTGTTTATTTTCGGTCGAGACCTCTAGTTGATCGATCTAGCTTGGTTAGTTTTTTGACAGATCCATTGAAACCATAGGTCTATAGAATATATAGAAACCCTAGGTTTTGATCTTTAGATCTTAAGTTGTGATTTTAGATTTTGGTTTATGCTGACTCTTGCATTGTCTGCATTTGTTAGCTTTTGGAGATGTCGAACGAATCTTCGACCTCAGAGTCATCCTTTTCCTAGAAAAGTAATGATTCAGGGGACGCAATTAAGGAATGAGTTAAGGTTGACTCATTAAGTGTCGAATGAAAAATCACAGTAGCGAAGCCTACAAAAGTAGTAATAGACAAGTCCAGGATGTTGGAGTCCGGAGCTGTGCGTACTATTGTGCAAAGAGCTGAGTCCCTAGAATATATAGATGTCGAAGAACCATCGTGTTCTGGTAGACCGCTAGGTATCTTGGCTGGTGATAACCCAGGAAGTGTGCTTGATGAAGATGACATGGATACAATAAGAACGTTATATGGGATCCTAGATAATTTCGATCTGCGTGCCCATAAAGAGCATGAACGAGCCGACTGGGACATCTCCGGTTGGACCTGCTTCTACGAGTATAATTTTCATCAGGGGTTTAGATTTCCTATCCCTTCTTTGGCTCGACGACTTTTGGCGTATTACTAGATATCCCCGGGCCAACTGATGCCAAACAGTTGGAGAATACTTATAAGTTTGTCCGTCTTGCGTGAAAAATATAATTTGCCTTTCGGGATAGGTTCGCTCTTGCACAACTACTACCTGAAGGAACATGTACATGAAAAATGTCAATATTCGTTAATATTGAGGTCGAATGCAAAGCAAATTATAACAGACCTCACGACGAACGACGAGAGGTGGAAAGATACGTTCTTTTTCACAAAGGGTCTACTGATTAATGGCCCATTTGGGAACGAGAAGTATGGAATCGCTATGGTGAGTGTCTACCTTCTAGTGTCGTTTAGATTGATTTTAAGTCTTACTAAGTTTTGACTAATCTTTGTCCTTGTAGAGTTAATAAATACGGAGAGTAAACCTAAATGCGACGATGACATTGGTCGTACGTAGAAAGTATTAGCGATTCCTGCTGAGGAGAGAAGTTGGAAAGTGTTGATTGCTGAAGGTAACCTTAGGCCTAGTACCATTCGGATTCATTGAACATGGAATGTGCCACGAACTCCATAAAATTTGTTGAAAGACTTAGTGTCTTTCGTATTGATTATGAGAGGGTTTGAGATGCTTTGTGGTACGCAATATTTGACTCTTATAACTGATGCTGAACGCCGTTTCTCAGCTAAGTTGATTTCAAACATGAAGTTTAACTTGCCTAACCCGGAGGAGGCTTTGAAGAAGCAGAAGGAGGCTGTGGCCAAAAAGAGGGCGGTTGCACTTGCAAAAAAGAAAACTGCAGAGGAGGCTACATCGGCAGATAAGTCTATCGTACCAGTTGTCGAGCAAACTCTGGAATCCTCTCCTGAGATGGATCCTCCTAGAGCGCAGAAGAAAAGAAGAACTGTCGAGGAGAAAGGCAAATGGAAGTCGGTCGACGATAGGTCGAAGGCAGCATCTGCTGAGGTCATTCGGAAGAAACCTGATTTAACTTTGATCAAGTTCCTTAAAGGGGTTTCAGTTTTCAAGGAGTCAAGTAGCTTTTTACAGAAGTCGGACGACCTCATCTTCTCAGTTGATGATGGATATTTGAAGAGGAGGAAGACATACGAAATGATCAACGCAAGCCTTGTCTCCTCTTTTTAGGTGTGTATGTACTAATTATTTTGTCATAACTCTAATATATCTTGGTCGTGTAGGATTTTTATTGAAAAATATTTTCTTTCACAGGCTTTCTAAATGCAATTGGCTTTGAAAGATAGGTACATCACAAGTCGAGAAAAATGCTCGAAGCTCTAGAAGGTGATCGACACGCTCAAACGGGAAAATGAGACGATCGACAAAGCAAAACAAGAAGTCGATAAGAAGGCGCAAGCGCTTGATACTGAGTTAAACAAATTCAAGGAAGCCGATGTTGACAAAGATCGACGATTGAAGGAGGCTGAGGAAGGCCTTGTAAAGAAGGATCGACATATAGCTGACTTGAATGATCAAATTATGAGCATCTCAGTTAAAGCTATGTGTGCTACCAGAGTCGACCTCTTCAAACAATACCTGACAGGAGAGCATATGAAATGGGACCCCCATGCAGAGATTGCAAATTAGGAGGAGGTTGAGCGTCTAGATGCTGAGAATTCTCCTGCCGACAATGCCGAGGGACCTGACAAAGACTCAAATGCTGCTGCTGATCCTATTTCTACACAAGATGCTGATGTTTCTATCCTTCCTATACAAGATTTTACACAAGACCAAGCCAATCTTTAAAAAATGTTTATTTGTGCATATATGATTTTTTGGGGATTTGTACTTTGAATTTGAACAGATAGACGAGACCTTTTATTATTTACAATCGAATAATATTATTATTTTGCTTCGCGTACTTGCGTAACTTATTTCAAGTTGACATGACGACTTTGAGTTGTTGACTAGGTTGATATTGTTCGACTTTGAGTTGTATGACTTGACTAGGTGGATATTGTTGTGTCGATATTGTTGTACAACGGTTCGAGTATGTGTGAATCAATTTAATTGACTCGACTATCTCGTCGGGTGTCGTAGACACGTTATTAATATCAGTCGACTCGATCATTGTATTGGAGCAATCGCTTGCTTGCGTATTTTTTGATCCATATAATAACTTTGATCTATAATCGAATATATGACCAGACCATTATGTTAATGAACAGTCGCTTACAAAAGTCAAGACATTAAAGTTTGAGCACGATTTATGTCTGTCGACATAAAAGTTGAATTGGAAATTGCTTACATTCGTTAGATTTTTTGGTCGACACAGTTATTCTGTAAGAGATCTAGAGTATTCTTTTAATTTTTCGACACAAGTGTTACAAAATATATAGCTTTCTTGTGCTAATAGATTCAGTCCACATGACTGTTACTTATAAAAGGAATCGCGTACATGCGTTAATAGTTTCAGCCGACACGACTGTTACAAATGATATCGCGTACCCGCGTTAATAATTTCAGTCGACACGACTGATACAGATGAAATCGCGTTCAAGCGTTAATAATTTCAGTCGGCACAAATGTTACAAATGAAATCGCGTACAAGAGTTAATAATTTCAGTAGACACGACTGTTACAAATGAAATCGCGTACAAGTGTTAATAATTTCAGTCCATATGACTGTTACAGATGAAATAGCGTACATGCGTTAATAATTTATGAGTTGAGTTGTCCCCATTAATACTCCCCCAACTTCATGTGTGTTGTCGATAAGGAACACGGGGAGTTGAAGTCCTACATCATTGGATTGGAATCATGTCCTTGAGTGCAGGATGTCGAATCATGTTCCCTTGAATGCAGGGTTCTTGGTCAAAAGTATCTGTAATATTTATTTCATAGCTTGTCAGAATTGATAGCTTTATACGTTAAGTAGTAATCTTTTTAGAAAAAATTGTTATTTGTGAGCTTAGTTTTACACTTAGTTGCAACTAAGGCGTCATCATAGCTCTTGTCGATTGACTTGTTAGTATCGAAAAGTGAAAATATAAACGACAATGTAAATGAAGAGAAGATTTGAGTTTAGAAATGGTACTGTTTTAGGTGCAGTGCATTCCAGCTGTTGTGTATCTCACGACCATCAAGACCTCTTATTTTATAGGCGCCACGACCTTTAACATCTGTTATTTGATACGGCCCTTCCCAAGTAGGACCCAATTTTCCTACTTCTTGATCTCTGGTATTCTTGAAAACCCTCTGTAGTACCCAGCCGCAAATTTTGAAAGTCCTTATTTTAACTCTCTTTTTGTAGTGTCGAGTGACTTGCTGTTGATAAGCCTGAACTCTTAGGGCTGCTCGTTCATGACGTTCGTCGAGATAATCCAGTTCAATATGGAGTTCCAGGTTGTTTTGTTCTTCACGGGGGTTTTCAGTTTGAGCAGTTTAAAGCTGAGTTTCTATTGGAATGACTGCTTCCGACCTATAGACAAGTGAGAAAGGGGTTTCTCCTGTCGAACGACGAGGAGTAGTCTTGTACAACCATAGAACCTCGGGAAGTTTGTCGGCCTACTGGCTCTTTTCAGCTTCGAGTCTTTTCTTTAATGTGCTTATTAAAGTTTTGTTAGTCGACTCTGCTTGACCATTTGCTTGAGGGTAGCGTGGGGTTGAGAAGCTCTACTTGATTTCGTATTTGTCGCAGAAATTTCTGAATTCGATCGATATGAATTGCGACCCATTATCGGTCACAATTTACTCTGGTATTCCAAACCTGCAAATGATTTGTTTCCAAATGAAATTGCGTACCTCTAAATCTCTTACGTGTTGGAAGGCTCCCGCTTCGACCCATTTTGTGAAGTAGTCTGTTAAAACTAGCATGTAGACGACTCCTCCTGGTACTGGTGGGAGTTTACCTACAATGTCCATACCCCATTTCATTAACGGCCAATGGGCCAAAATTGAGTCTAGCGTACCTGGTGGGAGATGCGATACTTGGGAAAATCTTTGGCACTTGTCGCAGTGTTTAACATGCTCTTGAGAATCAGACCGCGTTGTTGGCCAGTAGTAGCCAGCTGTGATTGCTCTGTTTGATAAACTTCGGGCGCCTGAGTGGTTTCCACATTTTTCGTAGTGGAGGCTTTTGAGGATGTCGTATGCTTCTCGGGGTGTAACACATCTCAAATATGGACCTGTAAAGGATTTTCTATAAAGCTTACCATATAAGATGCAAAATTTGGCCGATTTGGCTCTGATCTTCCGTTCTTCGGCCCTTTCATTTGGTAGGACATCGGCTTGTAGGTAATCCTTGATTGGATCTATCCAGCTTGAGCCATTGTCGATAGGTGCCACATTCTCTTCTTCATGTATTGCGGGTAACAGCAAATGCACGATGGGTATAGATTTAGGACCATTAGGTGTAGTAGTTGATCCTAGGTTAGCGAGGGTGTCTGCATGAGCATTTTCTATTCTAGGTACCTGTAATATTGAAAATTTTTCGAATGTGGACTCTAATTGCTTGGCTTTAGCCAAGTATGCTGCCATTCTTTTGTCCTTGGAGTCGTATGTTCCATTCATTTATAGTACGACTAACTGTGAGTCGCTTTGCATCGGTATATTTTTAATTCTGAGGATTTTTGCCAAGTTGAGTCTAGCAATCATTGTCTCGTACTCTGCTTCACTGTTTATCCCACGAAAGCCGTAGTGGACTGACTGTTCAAGATTTTCCCCTTGTGGGGATTTGAGCACGAGTTCTATACCACTTCCTTTTACGTTACTTGACCCATCGATCGACAGGGTCTATGTTACTTGGGTTGTACACCCGTCGAGAGTCATTATCTCCTGTTCAGCCTGCATATTTTCGTTAGGAGTAAAATCTGCTATAAATTTGGCAAATATCTGCGACTTCATTGCTGTTCGAGGCTGGAAGGAAATGTCGTGCTCGCTGAGCTTGACTTCCCACTTTGTCAATCGACCTGAAAGTTCAGGTTTATGTAATATGTTTTTCAGTGGGTAAGAAGTCAGTACCTTAATTGGATGACATTGGAAGTAGGGCCTCAATTTTTGTGCTGCTACGACAAGTGCTAAAGCTAACTTTTCGAGCTTGTTGTACCTGGATTCTGCGTCGAGTAAGGCCTTACTTACGTAGTATACCAGGTGTTGTAAATTTTCTTCCTCTCTGACTAAAACAGCGCTAAATGCAGTGTTGGAGACTGCCAGATACAAATACAGTATTTCCTCGTTTTTGGTTTCGACAGCAATGTGGGTGAGGTCAAATAGTCTTTTAAGTCTTGCAATGCCTTCTCGCATTCGTCGTTCCAGTCGAACGCCTTGTTTTTCTTTATGGTGTTGAAAAATGGTTGTCATCATTCAGACGACTTGGAAATGAATCTATTCAAGGATGCTATCCGACCTATAAGTTTTTATACATCCTTGATGCATTTGGGTGACTCAATTGCTTTGATAAACCGAATCTGTTCTAGGTTGGCCTCAATTCCTCTTTGTGTCACCAGATAACCTAGAAATTTTCCAGAGGAAACACCAAAAGAACATTTTGTAGGATTGAATTTCATACCATATTTGTCGAGTACGTCAAATGACTGCTTCAGATGCTTTATGTGTTGTCGAGCGACAAGGGATTTGACCAGCATGTCATCGATATAGACTTCCATGGTTGACCTGAGCATGTCAGCGAACATCTTGTTGACCAGCCGTTGGTATGTCGCACCTGCATTTTTCAAACCAAAAGGCATGACTTTATAACAGAAAATACATCTTTCGGTGATGAATGCAGTCTTTTCTTGGCCGTTCGGGTGCATTAGGATCTGATTGTAACCAAAGTAGGCGTCCATGAAGCTGAGTAGTTTCTGCCATGCTGTTACGTCGACCAACATGTCGATGTGAGGAAGCGGGAACGGGTAATTAGGGCATGCTTTGTTGAGGTCTATGAAGTCGATACAAACTCGCCATTTTCCATTTTGTCTTTCTTATGACCACGACGTTCACCAACCAGTCAGGATACTTCACTTCTTTGACCGACCCAATGTCGATTAATTTTTGGACTTCTTTGTTGATTATTTTATTTCTCTCCGGAGCAAATTTTCTTTTTTTCTGCTTTACTGGCTGGTGATTGGGGTCGACCTGCAAATGATGGAAAATTATCTCAG